>VZUI01043924.1:0-46274 GCA_013401135.1 Cettia cetti
GTTTGTTAAATAAATAGTTTAATAGTTTTTTCCACTTTTTCTCTGAGGAAATTTTTCCTGGACTGGCTGGGGGGAGGCGCTGTTTGGGTTTGCCTCCCAGCGGAACCCCCTTCAGAGGTTTCCTCCCAAATTTACCCTAAACCAAGACACTAGCCTAAACTCCCACTGGCACAGCTTAACAGCAAGATTTTCATTTGTTCTGATGCCCACCATATGACAAAAATGTATGTCTAACTAAACAGTATTGAAGATACTGTGACTTTGTGTGTGAGAACCTAAGTTCATGAACATTATCATTCTTTTTATTCTATAGAAACTACATGTATTTTTATTCAGTTTAAGACTCTAAGATTTCTAAATAATTGGAACTGAGATGTCTATCTTCAAACAGTATCCAGTTATAGGTTTCTCAACATTTTCAGCTCATGCCCAAACTCAAGAAATAATTGATTTTTATCTCTGTTTTCACTGACCTATGTTTTATAAACAACAAAAAAATTTATTCCATATTGTGTGTCAAAGCTTGAACAGCTGTGAACCTTAGGAGTCCTACAGAGTTCTTCACTCTGATCACACCATACTTGTTTTGAGTGTTAACTTGATTGGGGCATCCCATAAACATTAAATAATTTGGATTTGATGACCTACCTTTGACTTGTCTGTCATGGGTCTGGAAGACAATACACTCATTTGAGTTTTTTATATGAGGCAGTTTTTAAGGAGAATATTATCTTGTGGAAAAGGTACATTTACCAACTTGCATTGATTCAGGCTTCATCCCAGGGAAACGTGAAAACATGACAGTAGTGACAGTACATTCCTGCTCAACAATATATCACCAAAATTAAATTTATTGCAATAAAAGTATGAGGAAAGGTATACTTTAATGTGCTGATGTATACTAAATTATTTAAATTTTAATTAATTTTTTATTTTCAAAAAACATAAAAAATGGCTTTTTCCCACATTTATAATTTTTTTCACATTTACTTTGAGTTTACATAAGGTTACTTTCCCTCATCTTTATTCTTTTTTACAAAAATATAACTGCAGTAGATCAAGAATTATGGGTTATATTGGACAAATTAATTGCAATTTGAAGACAATTATATTCACTATATTAAAATATCCCATCTTCAATCACAGATGTTCTCAATGTGCAGAAAAGATTTGCAGTGTGTTTTGGAAAAGTAGGTACTTAATTTCTAGATGACTAGACAATTTTTCATCCAGAAGCTGTCTGTAACATTCACTATAGAACAATAGACAAAATATTTTTTCTTTTGGTTTTTTCTTTGTTGTTTTGGAGCGCATCCCTGCCGTCTTCCATCTGTTTGCCTACAGGTTACTTATGAATACAAATTTTGAAAAGAATGTGAGGGAGTTCTGAAACTCATGTGTTCTCTTTGCTAACAAACCTTTGTTTTCTTGTTAAAGAGATGTTTGCAATGGCCCCCCACAGTGAATTGATCTGGATAGGTCAGTACTTTTGTTCAGGTCAGTGTAAGACTAGCATCATGAATCTTTGATTCAGTAACTGTCTAGCAAGTTGTTTTTCAGCAGTGTTGAATATGGAAAATAATACAGGGAAGTTTCTAACAATAACAGTCTGCATTTGTTAGTTCTTTGTTGATTCTGTAGCTGTTATTCACTGTGTGTTTTAAAGTAACTCTCATTTGATACTCTGCAAAGCACATTTTGTAGTAATGCAGTAAGTATCAATACAAAGGTGATTAAATATAGTTGCACCGAATTTTTCACAGAACAGCCGAAAATTAAGAGTTTATTCTTAAGGCTTTGATTAGACACAGTATATTTTATTCTGGCTGTATAGATGAACTCATTTCCACTGTGGGTTGTTCAGTGTTTTTACTTAAGTATAGCAGCATCCCACATGGCATGTCTTTACTGCAGCATTGTTCTTGAGAGAACATTAAACTATTTTGACATTTACTGATGTTTTGCATGTTGGTAGTTACAATTCAAGGGAAATAGTAAGGTGGACCATTCTTGGGAGATATTAGGGCATGCATTCAAGTACTAGAGAATTAACTCAAGAATTAATCCTGCTCTACTCCGGTCTTCTGTGGCCTCACTCCAAGTCCTGCATGCAGTTTTTGGCTCAACAATACATGGATATAAAGCTCTTAGAGATTGTTAAAAGTGGGTCTATAAAAATGGTGAAGGGCCTGGAGGGGAAGCCTTATGAGGGGCAGCTGAGGTCACTTGTTCTGTTCAGCCTGGAGAAGAGGAGACTGAGGGGAGACCTCACTTCAGTTACAACTTCCTGGTGAGGGGAAGAGGAAGGAGAGGCACTGATCCCTTCCCTCTGGTGACCAGAAACAGGACCTAAAGGTCAGGGGAGTTTTAGGTTGGATATTAATGAAAGGTTCTTACTCCAGAGGGTGGCTGGACCTTGGGACAGCAGCTTCAGGAAAGTGGTCACAGCACCAAGCCTGCCAGATGGTGTGATTCTTGGTGTTGGCCTGCAGGGCTAGGAGCTGAACTTCATTGATCCTTGTGTGACCCTTCCAAATGAGGGTACTCTATGATCCTATGAATTGCAATGTATATTCTTCCAAGATTGTAAGCTGCTGGGTCCCTAGACCATTATCAACTCTCAATGTCTATCATCATGTTACATTTTAGAATACTTAACTGACAAACTGACACCATGAGGGTGATAAGACCAGAATTACAGGTTGTGTTACTAGCAGTCATAGGATTATTGTTCTTTCAGAAGTTTATCCAGTCACTTCCTAAAATCATGGAGGTATTACTATAACAAATTGCAGTAAGGTAGTCTGCAGATTCTTTTTTCCTGTGTAATTTCTGATTGTTTTGGAACGGCCCTTTGGCCTTTAATGTCATGCATTTCCCCATGTCCTCATACCAGGAGGACATAACAACCAGTAAATCCACATTTAGTGTCTCTATGCCACTTGTAAGTCTGTAAAATGATTCCATATTCTTTTTTTTTTTTATATATAAAAATATCAGTGTCAATATTCCTCACATTAAAATCTTGATTTTCCTTATATGTCCTCTCTCTCTCTTTTTTTTTTTTTTAATTTATTCTGTCATTTCCTTTGAGACAGAGAGGTCTGAACTGTGCCCAGAATTCTAGAAGTGGCTGTGAAGGATGTATGTCGTGGCATAATTTTTTTTATTTCTTTCTTAGGAAATATGAGCTATTTCTACAGTAAGTAAAGATTCTTCTCAGTTGCATCTTAAATTTCCAAGTCTTGTTTGCTGCTAACACAACTGGTGCCAAATGCATTAATTTCACTACCAAAGTAAAACCAAATCTAATTTTGTATTTAAAAAAACACTAGGAAAGAGGAATGCTGAAAGGAAGTGAACTGTCAGAGGTAGTTCATGAATGAGTTTAGTATTCATACTTGACTAATCTCCACAATTTTATTTTTTCAGTAACGCAGAAAAATTATGTGGGAAAACATTATGTAGACTAAATATTTTCTTTAAAAGTAATCAAACTCATGATGCTCAGAAGTGGAGGTCAGTAGCTATTTATGATACTTATCTTTTTTTAATGAATTGTATTGAGTTGTATTGAGGTGTAAAATATTTTAATTTTAAATGATATTTGAATAGTTCAAAATAGTTCAAAAAGATACTACCTATATATATATATGCATTTAGCTCTCTAAACACATAGTAAATAAGTCCATAAAATCTATTTACATAGGTAAGTCCATAAAATTATTTTTCCTCTCAAATTTCCAAGCATTGTTATACCTATTTTGAAGTTAGGGAGTTAAACTCTGGGAATTGAATTTTCTGGCGTCTGTGCAAGCTCCTTAGCCATAAGGCTTATTCACCTGTCAAACTTCTATAGATAATTTCACTGGATATAGACATATACTAAACAAAGATAGGCAGATATATGTGGCTATATATTTATACACATAGGTATATAAATGAATGACTGGGTGTTTTTTCTAATATGAAGCATAGGTAAAAGAACTCCTGCTGTGATGTATTATTGTGAATCCATGAACTCAGAAACCTTTACATAATAACATTTTCTGATAGATAACGTCCTTGTGGCTTCATAATTTGGTATTTTTTCAAGTGGAAATGTTGGTGTCTGTGATGATCCTTTCTCTGTGTGTATGAGCTATGGATAAGTATCAGCAAGCATGAGAGAAGGGTAAAAGAATGGTGACATCAGCTGCTGTGTAAGTTCTGTCAATCAATCTCAGTCACCATTTAAATTAATTACTCTTAATGACCTTTAATTTGAAAATAAGGTGTTTTTTTTTTAATGGACAGCCAGTGAGATGGTTGTCACAACACTGAGGGAGAGCAAGAAAGATTCTAAGTAACTAGTAAGGAGTAAGAGAGCAGAGCAAGACAGATTCTAAGCATATCAAAAGGGAAAATCACTGTCTCAATTAAAAGATTGTTTTGAATTTTCTGCTTTTGGTTTTCCTGTTTAATGGAAATTGCTCTACTTTATCCACGAGTAAGGAGATTATGAAGTCAAATAGTCTGTTCATATTTTCTGTTTACATTACTCAATGAATAAAGCCTGTTCTGTTTTGCTCTAACCGCAGAATGAAAACAAAAATTCCTTTGTAACAAAAATGGTCAGACGAATTGAAGATGGAATTTTATGTCAAAAAGAAACATCTTTGACAGTTTGATATGGATTCTCCCATCTTTTACTGAACTCAGAGGTCCTGAGTATTCTAAGTAAATTCAGGAGTCATCTTAACTTGTTGTCCTTTATGATCTTCGCCTTTTCCTGAAATAAACTATGCATATGCTATGCTTGCAATTTTTTTTAAATGCACGGAAAATGTTTATTTTATATTAAAAAAATTTATATCAAACTGCTGATTTATACAAGAGATATCCCTTTCCTTTCCATCTGAAAAGCTCATTTTATTTAGTGGCAAATAGAATTTTTTGTCTACTTCAAATTATTCCCTTTCTAGTCTCTAAAATTTGAACTATGTATTTATAAAAAATCTGGAGAGGAAGAACTTTTTGATGGTTTCAAGCAATTGTTTGGCTGCTTATGTTTTGCTACTTTGGTTTTGCTTTCTTACATCTGAATATGCCAGTTTTCAAATGCAAGGGTATATCTTACATTTCTTAGCCCTACACATGAGACCAAAGAAAGAAAGATGAGCTGAAAGTCACCAAAATGTAAGGAATACTCAAACAATCCTGCAGTGCTATATTTGAGAGGGATTAGGATGCTCCCCATATCAGTGAATAACCAATAAATATACTCATCTCAGTGAAGTCAGTTATAAATTATGCTTACACAAGGAAAACTAATAATCAAGAATGAATAATTTTCATTCTCAGTATTAATCTTTTATTTTAAAAGCATTGTTTTACTGCATTGACTGACAGCCTGTTTTTATTGCTGTTTTACTCTCTCATGACGTAACTTTTCCATCTTTCTTTACAATTCCCAAATATTTACAGGAATATCATTGCAAAGGAATTCTACACAAGAAGCTTTTCTGAAATTTCTGGTTCTTGCCTATTTATATGCCCTATTCAGTTTTCATAAATGAACTCTAAATGACACCAGCATAATATTTTTTTCTTTTCCCACTGGATGTGGACTGGACGGGACTGGACATACTGCTTCTTTGATGCTAAGGGGATATTTTCGAATTTTATATTTTTCTGGCTATCAAAAAGAATTATATTTATTGTTCACTGTTTAAACACTGTAAGCAAGGTGGTAATGAAAGAGGTGCTCTGATCCACAAATGTGTTTAGAAGGGATGTGGTATCTCTAAAGTTAGGCTGTAATTTTAGTAGATCAGGCGATATAGTTAGAAAAATAAGTCCAACTTTTGGTTAAATTGCTTTTTCCTAGGTCTGACAATGTAACAGATAATTTCAAGAATATCAGAATGTGATAATTTCTCTTAGAGTAAAAGTAGATTAATTTGTATGTTCCTAACAGTGTTTCTCACTATCTTACACATTGCTTTTTATTTGTTTTGCTCCCTGATTTCTGAAATATCCACAGCAGTGTTAGGAGATTTATCGATCTGTTTTTGAAGGATACTTAATGTTCAAATGACCATGGATAATTTTATATTTCTCTCATATTAACTATAAAATTTGCCCTCATGTTAAGTGACTTTCACAAATTTCAAGATACTTCAAGATACTCATTTCTTCCTTGGCATACCTTGCGTAAGAACTATTTTAATCTGCTCAAAATCTGCCTAAGAATTAGGCCTGAAGTCCAGTCTTTAATGATATAAACTAAAAATGCACAGACATTGTTACATTTTGGAATCAAAACATTGCCTTTCCTTACCCACTAGAGTGAATTTAATTTACAATTGAGCTAGAAGCTGATACATATGCCTTCAGTCCTTGCATACATTACCTTCCTCATATCATAAAACTGCATTGCAGCATTTCAGGAAATGCTGCCCCAGAGGGTGATAATATAGTGAGTGCTTCTTTGTATCAGCTATCCATTTTCTCACTGATTCAGAATGCAACCTTTTGAGCACCATTTTCTGGATGACATAACTGTAGGAGCCTAATAAATGTAGACATACTCAAAAAGAGTACTTTTACTGCAGTTTAGAGTAATGAAGAGACAGATAACCTGAACCATTGTAATTCATCTCAGAAAAGAATGCAGCAAGCACTCTCTCATCAGTTTATGTGTGGTAGAGTTACACAGCTGCAACTTCTTTCCCTCCACATACCAACATAAAACAAGAGCACATTGCAATACATAGAAGAGTTTGAAAGAACATCCCAAGACTGAGAGAGCAAATCAGTTCACAAGAATGTGAATATCTTGTCAGACAGAATTCTGAGAAAATTTGCAATATATATTGTCATATAACCCACGACACACATATATATATATATGTATGGAATAAAGGTGCTTCATTCTCTTCCCAACCAAGTGACCTACCACTAAAACACACCAAACAACATAATTTGACATAAATGACACCAAATGACAGATAATGCATTTACACTGAGCTACATGTATCTGATGCACCTACCAGAAGGATGTGCAAATCAGAAAAAAAGATATGTTGAGATATATCCTATTTTACTCTTGCCAGTGCATTTCTAGATCATCATCAAAAAGTGACAAACACAAAGATTGATAATGATATTTTCTGATTTTTTTTGTACTCAGAAAAAAGCTGGCAAAATATCTGCACTGACATAAAAATAAATTTTACAACCTTTCTTTTTGTTTCATAATTTTTATTTTCTCCCTTGTAATTTTTTTTTAATTTTCTTCCTAGCTCTCTAATCCTGTTTTACTTAGCAAATAAAAGAAAGAAGGACAGAAAGAAGGGAAGAAGGCAAGAAGGCAGGAAGGCAGGCAGGCAGGCAGGCAGCAGGCAAGAAAGAAAGAAAGAAAGAAAGAGGAAGAGAAAAGGATGTGGGAAAATATTATACACAGAAAAATGAAATTTTGAACCTAAAAATGGGGGTAAAATAAAATTTTTAACACTTTCACTGATATAAAAGTGGTAAAAAAAATCACTGAAGTATGTTGCTTCTTTTTACAGTTTTCCCTCTAGAGTGCCAAATGTTTTTTAATTTTTTTACTCACTTGAATGATAGCTTTAAAAGCTGTATTTATGCTTACTGATCAATTCCACTGCCTCTTTTTCTATAAATGACAAGGAAAATCTGAAAAACTTAAGTTTGCCTACTTTTTTTTCAAATTTATTCATGTCCTTGTTTTGCTTTTTTACTTTCTGTTCTCTTCAATGACAGGCAGAGTTAATAATTTCTTATAGTTCACTTAAACTTGCAAGCTTGGTTTGTTTTCTGTTTCCCCAGATAGCTGTATCCAACGTATATTACCAAATTATTTCCCTTCTTAAATAGACTTTATTTTCACTTAATATTCTTTCAATCATAGCTTAATTTGCAATACCTTCTTGACCATGAGCCTGCATGTCAAGTATTACGCTGTGATGCAGAGCTATGATATCATTGTGGGCAGATTCATTTAAGTAGCCAAGATATCATTTAATGAAGATAAGTTAGTTCAGTGAAACTACAGACTCATAAGTTTCAGAAGAAAACTTACAAGCATGCCTGTGATCCCAACTACTGCTGGCTGGCTGTAAAAATGTGGTTTTATGATACTCAGTGTATAAGACCTGTCTATATTTACAGCTATATAAGCTGAGTTTAATTTAGTGGTAAAAGATGCAGAGATTTCAATTGCACTTTTTTGCACCGCTGACATATCCAAGCTGCAATTTTGGCTAAGCCTGAGACCATTTACTTGAAGAAAGTTATTGGAAGAATAAAACCTTCTGAGGCTGTACATTTTTGATTCATCCAAGATTGACCTATTTGAGTATTTTTTTTGTCGAAGGTGAAATGTACATTTTTATTCCACAGACATTTTTATTCCATTATCCCATTATACTGTGGAGAATGGGACAAGAAAACTGTAGAAAAGGGAAGACAAAGAAGCGGAAACAAAAGTTTTTCTTTCAATTTCATTAAGATAGGTATAAATTATTTTTTCCTGCAATATTCATGGAAGTCTGCTCTGAGTATTTTTGATTATATCCTCACTGTGGAACTATCTTTTGTTTTGATATTAAGAAAAAGAGAGATTCTAGGACATATTAATAATGTCCTCTAGATCCAGGTATCTTTTGAATTGCTCTATATGTTAAATTGCTCCATGTTCACACACAAAGCTATAGAATAACACAATTACATTTTTTCCAATAGTTTTTTTCCCACCCTTTTCTTCAATTTTGTAAGTTTATCATTGTTATTTACATAAAAAGACATATGAGTAGAATATGAACTCCATCATCCAAAATAATAGAGCAGAAAAAGTGCTGGAGTAAGTGTTTCTTATTTAGTTTTCTCTATCATGAATTTTAAGAAAATGTGTTGTCTGCATTTTTCATCTAGTCTAATGAGATTTACAGCTGTTGAAATTTGTAATGGTGACACAATGGCACTGTGCAAGGGTTAGGCTGATAAAATTGGGAAATAACAAAGTGTTACCAACAATCTCCAAATGAAGTTGAACTCACCCCAAATTAAGAAGGTAAATCCTCACTTCTAAGCCTTCATTAGAGTTTCTTTTTTCTTTTTAAATCCACTGGTGAGGTAGGGATCACATTCTTCTCTGAAACAGCAAGAAGATAGGAAGAGAGGAAAAGGTCTCAAGATGTGACAGGGGCAGCTTAGATTAGATATTAGAGAAAAAATCTTCATCAGAACTGCCAAGCATTGAAACATACTGCCCAGAAAAATAGTTGAGTCTCTATCTCTGTAAGTGTTTAAAAGACCTGTAGACAGAACAGTTAGGAACTTGGTTTAGTGGAGGATATGGCAGTCATGGGTTAACAGCTGGACTAGGGGATCTGAGAGGTCTTTTCAAAATTAAATTTTTCTATGATTCTATGAACAACTGCCAAAATTTTATACGTATATATTACGTCTCACACAGAATTCTAACAATCTTTGAATGTCTATCTGGCTGTTTAATTGACTTTCATTCTTTAGAAGCTAGACCAAGTCTTTAATCCAGCAAATCTAAATTGCTATTGCTTAGCTCTACAGATTTTTATGCTGAGCTGTGTGATTCATATCAAGCAATTAAGTGATCTAATGTGAGTTTCTTTTCTGACACTGGGGTTGGATTTCTGATTTGAGGCCCTCAAACCCATCAGGTTGAGTTACTGTGATAGTTGAAGTTTAATATGGAGAAGTTCTTTACTTTTTACTACAAACACTGAAATGAGAGTATTTTATAGTAAAAATATATATTCTATTTCTTATACTTGTAGTATTCATGAATTTACAGTGGATAGCTATGATTTTTCCAGAAAGCTTTCCAGATTGACATAACTATGCTTCTAATGAAACATGGTTCTCACAATGACAAACTTAAGGTAGACTATAAGACTGATACAGAAGTGGTATTTTTTCTCAATATTTTTGTGTCCATCATGTACCCACTGTGGCAGAAAATGTCTGTAACACAGAGCTCTGCCAAACATCAGAGGCAGAGACCTGTGACAAGAATTCTTTGCGGTCAGACCTGAGAGGGCAGACGTGTCATTCCTGATCCTTCTGTAGTCCTTAGGAGTCCTATCATCTTATTCTTCTCAGTGTCACAAATGTTATAGTTTGCCCTCTGTGCACAGAACTACAACAACTCCATAGCCATTAAACTCACAAGCCTTTTATTTCTCGAGCTACTTGTTACTACTCTCTGTTATGAAACCATTGTTGTACCATGTCAAGTTAAAGAAAAGAAGAACGGAACAAAAATACTTGTTACAGATAAAGCAGATCCATCAAAAGCCCATTGAAAGCACAAGGCAGGTAAACACAAGCTCAGAAATAGTACACCTCAGAGCTGAGGCCTTGCACACTCAATGCAAACATTGCAGGCTGCTCTTAGCAATGCCAGTACTGCAGTGGAGGGCTACAGGCTGCATTCACAAACAGGTTGCACTCATTCTCCAAATCATCATCACCACTGCAAACATTTATTTATTAAGCAAGAGGAGACAGGTCATCGTTATTATTTGTGATTCTTCTAAAGCATTGTGAGCTTTTTATAACTCAAAGAGAACTCGGCAATCCCACACATTAGAACTGCAAAGCAGTAGAGTGGCTATGTTCATATGACTTAGCCTACTGACTTCACAGATTTCTGCCTTTGCAATTTATTGTAGATCAGTCTGAAGTTGCTATGAATCTTTTTTGTTGAATTAAATGAGGACCATACTAAGCCTTAGGACAGGGTATCAGTCAGTTCCATGTTTGATGTAGCTCTGCTCAACATTAATTATATAAGATTTCCCATTTGAGATTATCACAAAAAATATCTCTATGCATGAGCAAAGTTTCTTTTAAATGGAAGCTTATTAGCTGATATAAACTAGGAACACTCTGGAATGGATCCATGACTTGTAATACAGGTTCATTAATGACTTTATTTTGTTTTTTTCATAGGTTTGAGAACAAATTCTCAACTGTTTTTAGGTTTTTAGCAATCTAACAAAAGACATGCAAATTAACTTGATTTCACAGGTGGTGGGGGTTTTTTTTACCTTAATTGGAGGAAATAGTGTAGAATACTGATGGGTGATCTGCTACGTGGTCCAGGTTATGTGATAATCACAGAGCTAGAACTATCTCATTCTGAGGCGTCTATCTCACAAGAAAAGGATGTTATTACAAAAAACACATTTTTCAAAATTTATTTACTATTTCTTTTGTGGCCATAACTATAGTCAGGAAATAGTTATTGGCAAAGACGCTAAAAGAAAGGAATTTTTTATTCCTGAAGTTTTTTTAATAATAGTTTTCTGACATTTTCTACCTAAAAAAAAAGAAAAAAAATCCATAGGTGAACCAAGTATTAAGGTTCTTTCATCCCAATTATATCTAACAAGGTAAATCCTTTATGCATTTGTTTTCAGCTGTTCTCAGTTTGTTTGGTTTGTGGATGCTTACGCTGCCATATCTTTTGAATCTGACAGTTTGGCAATGCCTTCCTCAAACTGTAAATATCCTGACTGTTCTAAAATGTTTGGTAAACTCAGGTAGGTAGGAGTTGGTACTGGAGAGGCCAGGAAAGCATTCTATAATGAAAACAAAGGTTTCCATATAAAGGAAATCTCCAAATAAGCTGTCAAAACAGGATTTTTTGCCTCCATATTAAAATTTCCTTTCATGTGGTTTGTTTGCATTAAGTGGCTATCTAGGGATATTCTTTACAATTAGTTGACACATTGTTTGGGTTCTTGTTGCTACCCTGTATGTATAATAATCTGAAATCAGATGAAAGAAGTTTTATCCCCCAATACCTGAGAGACTGCAACCCCCCTCCAAGTTTGCCATTTAAATCCCAACTGTGTTGTTGCCTTTAACTGTGTAAGACAGCAAGACAGCACATTTTGTAGATTAAACCAATAAACTAGCAAACATAAAAGAAACAAATCTCATAATTGTGGATTTCAATTAAAGAAAGGAAGATCAAAGCAAACATTCTGCTTGAAATTGCACAGCTGCTATCTACACAAAATGAGAAAAAAAAATCCTTCTCAAGCTAGCCATAATTTTTGGGGTGGGGGAAGGAGGAGGGAGAGCTCAAACCCTGCAGTAGAACAGATTGCTTATGCTTCTCACGTCCCAATCAGTAATACAGAAATATTGAGTAATAAATTCCCTGCCTCTCCTGATCTGAGAAGCCCCCACCATCTGTGAAAGCCAATTTGTAACAGCTTTAGTATAAAGATTCAGTAAACAGACAATCACAAGCATTGTGCCAAACAGTGCCAACATCTGAAGAAAAAACATAAAGCCAAAGCATGAGTAACACCACGACCTTTGTACTGCAAAATTATCCAGCGACCAAACCACTTTCGACTGCAGAGATTTTTTTTCCTTTTCCCCATCAGCTAGGAATGCTGGAGCCTGCACACAGCTCAGCTACATCTGTGGGCTGTGTACATAGGTCTTGTCCTAATGCGCTGAATTATTATTGATGGCTGGGGCAGTTCTGCTCTGCTGGTGAACCAATAATGTCAAGGCAGTACCTGCAAGATTAATTATAGAAGAGAATGGGCTCTGCTTTCCAGGGACTGAGACTTTAATAGAGACTGAGCATTAGTTTCAAGGGATTCAACAGACAGCTGAACAAATGCCTCAGACAATGTTATACATGCTAAATCCTGGCACTTACCTCTTAGCAGTACTGAAAGAAAAGTTTCAACAATTGTGCTTAAACTGCAAAAAACGGAGGGCTCTATTAACCAAATGAAAATGAAACAAACCCATACCAAGATTGCTGAAACAGGTTAGGCTCTATAAACCCATGTGATCATATTGCCCTCTGCGCTTACCAAAGAAAAAAGAGACAGTAAAAAATTACTCTAGCATTAGCAGAAAACGAAATGGCTTTTTGGTGACTGACAGTGCTCAGGAAAATATATGTATTTTCAAAATACATATGACATTCTGCACATGGAAATATAAGTTGGATCAAAGAGCAGAATATTTTATGCTCTTTCTTTTGCACCACTGCAGTGGAAATTTGTACTCCACAGGGCATTTTAGCTGTAGAGAACTGAGAATATGCAGTGGATGAAGCTGCAGCCATAGCAACAGCTACATAAATTTTCAGGCAATGGCAGGCACACTGTACACAATTTGAGCAGTATAACTCCTACACTGGTTGGAAAAAGAAAAGGAGAAAAGCAAAGCAAAGTGGAGGAGAGGGTGTCAAATATGGCTTATTACCAAGTAATCATACCTTCCACTTTGTCAGGAGCTGGGCTTCCTTCATTTTCCTTGTGTGATCAGAGAGGCAGCTGAGATCTTAACTGTATCTCTCTTTTACTTAAACCCTCACAGATATTATTACTCTTTCTTGTTTTCATTATCTCCTAGGCCTAATATTTTCAAAAAACTACTGGAAATTCTGAGGCCAAATTTTCAATATATTGTCCAGCTCCCCACATCTTGTGTTTTTTTGTAGTCATGCAATACTTTTGACTAAATCCCAAAATTAATGAGAACCACAGGCTGGTGTGGCTTAGCACAGCAAAAGATAGTCTTATGAAATTAATCTCAAAAGGGAATGAAATAAATTCAGACTTCACTGATTTTTCAGTTTCACAATTGCTAAGCACTTTACTGCTTTTCTTCAAACTTGAAACACCATCAGAACTATTAAGCAAATGCACTTGAGGCTGAAAGACCTACAATAGAATGATACATTCAAACTTTCATCTTCACTTCTTGTGTTTAGCTTTTGGGTGATTTCTTTCACAATGTTATGTGAAACTCCACTGCCAAAATTTCATTGGCCACAGGTATATGATAGGAGACCCTGAAGAACTTTGCACATCTCAGACTATCTAGAATTTTTTCAAGCCTAAACAGCAGTTTAGAGCTTGACCAGAGGGACTCAAATCCTGCTCTAAAACAAAACAGTGAGGCTCCTAATTTTTTTTTTCCTCCATACTGCAAACAACAATTTTTAAAATAATTTTTTAAGAACCAAAAGATGTCATTTCAGCTGGAACACATCAATTCTTTTTCTTGTGTTTTTAGATTTGTGTTTTAGTGACTGAGTCCATGACAAAGCCTAGAGATGTTGTTCTAAAACAGACATAACTTCACAAACCTTGCTGTTCTGACAAAGTGAATGCCAGCAAAATTAGTTTTAAAAGAATACAATCACTTTGAATAGCAAACCCATTTTCTTCCTCCTAAGTTCAATTCATTTTTCACCAAGAGCAATTTAGTTCATATCAAATAAATAAAAGTACAAAATCTAAACTTAGCACCTGAGTGTATGAAAACATCTGTTACCTTGTTCCTAGATGGGGTTTGTGAAGGAATGAAGCTAACAGAGCTCTTAGCTAAGTACCTGTGCTATGGAAAAAAACTCATATTAATTTAGTTACTTCAGATGTTGTATCTTTTCATACTAACATCAATTTAAGCTGATCAGCAGTCACAGAAACAGTGCTCAGTTTCCTGTCATATGCCATAAAGAAGCAAATGATGTCAGAAGCCTGTCTGACAGTAGAGTATATCACTATGTTTGTTACCACCCTGAAGACAATCTCTTGCAAGACTGGTTAGCTAAAATGTCACATTATTCCCAACCGTATTTGAATGAAGTACGATGTCATGGCTTTACTCTGTCTTTATCCCACAGTGGTTTGTGGAGATGTGAACAAACATGACAAAACTCTGTTACATGAGATCTTCATTCTTTTTGATGTTCTGTTTGGTCTTGTAGTCAAAGGTTCTTGTGCTTCTCCTTAAACATAAGCTAGTATTTTTCTTACTGATGGTCTGAGTTTTAGGATGAAAGACATGCTGAACTCAAAAGTCCAGACCTGGATATTTTTTTCTCCCAAACATTGAAAAGTTTTAAAATAGGAAATAGAAAGTCTTGAACGTAAACATTTTTAAAATTTTGTATAGATACTTCAGAGGTATTTAAACTGAAATAGATTTATAGTCATTATAAAATGAAAGTTCCCAGCAAGAGTGAAAAAGTTGGCTCCAAAGAAGGCGGACTAAAAGAGAAGATGGGTAGGCCAAATACATTCAGCCCAGAGTAAATACTAGGTAGGCTATTTTTAGAAAAAATTGGCCTCTTAACAATCTTAAAAATTCATTTTCCCTGAATGGCACAGTATATTACTGAAAGTTGTTACCACACAAAATCACCTTAACTCAACAAGAAACAGATTTATGTCAAAACTTCAGAGCAAAACCTCTAAACATTTATAATATGACTTTTGAAGTTATAGACTTATAACTTACTCTGGTCCAACTCTCATAAGATTGCTTCTGCCCCTCTCGAAAACAAGTGGTACAAATGTATCAGACACACCTTTGGTCAGATGGTAGGCATTTGGAAACAATAGGATAAAGACAAAGTCTAGATATTTTCTCCTGTGTTCAGATGGGTATTATGGAGTTAGGGCCTGATCACTTCAATTTGCACTGCAGTGCAATGCATCATGCTAAAAATCATGCCCTGAGTTTTCAATTATTCAAATGTTACCAAGTCCCAAAACCAAGTTCAGAAGGTAAGTAGCCTTTGGACAACATTAGCTAAGGTGGCTTATCAAAAGAAGCAGTAAAATAAGGGGCAAGGAATTACAAAACATAATGGTCATTCCTAAATGAGATAATTAATCAAACTAAGAATTAGCTATTTAGTGCAGTGGACACTATCACTCCTCAAGAAAAGTAGTATTCCACACTAGCCTTGAAGTATCTTTTAAGTGTTAGCAAATAGTAGCTGTATCACTTTTACCTCATATTATTATGGTTGCTCTGCTAGAGCACTAATACTGGCAGCTGTTTTCTCTTGAGCTAAATGGAAAAGCTACTGAAGTCAGTTTAGAATTGATTCCTACTTTTTTGTGAAGTGAAACTTCAGAAGTAAACTTAGCAAAGCAAAGTACATCAAGTTGTTTGAATCAATGACTGAAAGAGAAATATTTTCCTATGACAAAGCCAATTTCTGGCAAAAGATGTGGTAGAAATTTACAGCACAAAACCCCAGTAACAGAATAAAATAGCTTTTAATCTCCACCCATTTTCCTTCCCTCAGAGGTTAATCAAGAGCCTCAACAACAAAACTGCCACATCAACTATGGTGATGTGTCTTGGCTTCTCAGTGAATAATCATTATTTTTTAAATTAATGATAAGAACAATTTTTTTTGTGAACTTCTAGGAAGAAAAACAACCTGCATATTTGTGTAATTTTCTTACAGAGATGTTTTTTTGTAGCTGAGGGGTTTCAGAGCTTTATAACTGCATTCATACAGTTTACCTCATGAAAAATGAAGGGAATTTGCTATTTTTTGCATCTATGTTTACTGTAGCCAGGTGTCATAAGTGAGAGAGAGTTATCCTAGATAGGAAGCTATTAATCAAATAAAAGTGAAATACTTACCTTCAGTAATGTGTGACTAGTGCTCCACAGCCTCTGCTTGTGGTTCTTCATCATGGAGCCCAAAGCCAACATTATAGCCGAGATGGCTGTAGGGATCAAGGGTGACTGGAGTCCTCCCTAAAAAAGATGGTTGGTTGTAACTACATGGCTGTGTGTGGGAAGGACAGAGACAAGGACTGTTTTTCCTCATCATCCTTTTTTCTCCAGTAGTGCTGGGGGTTTTGTTTCTGGAAGTCACATACACAATATTGATGGGAGTCAGAGAGAGCTGACTAGTAAGGGTGCTCAGGAAATGAGGCTGTAACTATCCATTATCAGAATTAGGAATGTGTTCAGTTTCAGTGTTTTGAGCCAGGAAGGGAAATGGTACCTGAAGGAATACTTCTGGCTCTTCTACAAGACTCAATTAATTTTGTCATTATCCTTGGGGTGATAAAATTCAATTTTGCTTACAGTACTCAGAAGCTTTGAGCTGCCTGTGCTACCACCTCACCAGAAAGGAAGGATAATTATTTTTGTAGGAATGCCCTCCTGTGACACAGGCATCCTAGATTCTTCCCCTGTCTCTGGGCAAAACTTCTCATGATGTCGTAAACAAATCAGCATATTTCCAGGTTTAGAAGTGACCTGTGTCTTGATCTGGATATGCCAAAATCCAGGAAATGGGAAGCACAACAAAGAACAATAAGACTAGGGCAAGAAAATAAGAATTTGATACCATTTGCAGTGAAAATCTATTTGGGATAAACAATCAGAAATTATATTTTATTTCCTTTTAAAATGGTAAAAGGTTTGTGAAAATAAGAGACCTTCCACTTCATTTTCTGATTTCAAAAAGATGCTTTTTATTGCAATTTGATTAGTCTCATAAAAGTACACTTGATTCTGAAACTGCCTACTCAAGGATTTCTTCTCTTTGCAGTATCCTATTTCTAGGTCAAATGGGATAGAATTTTATAATTTTATGAAAGGTACATTCTTCTAACTAGATTTTGTTCAGATCTGATTTATCTGAGTTCTTCTTTTAGCAATTCACAAGCTCTTTTCATTGCAGGCCACACTGTGAGACATCCTCCTCAAAAATTCTCTTTCCTACATTTCCTTATTTCTGGACCAAATTAAATTAAAAACTCAACAGCTTTTTATTTTCTTCTCTAAAGGTAATCCAAATTTTTCTAGTTAGTATGTCACTGATCACACCAGCTTATCTCCTAACTAAGATTAGTGTGTTTTTTTCATTATTTCCCACTTTAGAACAGTCACTTAGCACAGGGAATCTGAGATTTTTAAGTGGCAAAGGGATTCAGTGCATGGTAAAATAGGCAATGCATCAAATTCAAACACTTAAATTGAAGAAATCAATCATAATAGTTTTAAAAAAAAAATGGATGAAACATATTTTCAATTAAAATGACAAAGCTGACAACATCAAGCCCGTATACAAGTAATGAAGTATGACTACTTTCAGTAGCAGAAGTGAATGCATTCTTTTGGTCTTAATATTATGTACCTTGGTATAATCATTAGGGAACAGATTCTTATCTAACATAAGCTGCCATAATTACACTAGGAAGTTATGATATGTTACATCATCAGAGAATCTACTTTGAATATCATATCCATTTCCACCTAATTTCAGCTACTCCTGCAGTTTTTTCTAATATGAGGATTTTTAAATAGCTACTGAATAAAAGAAATTTCTTATTGAGCTTTACAAAGACAACCTTTTAAAACCTACTATGATGTACAGAGTATAATCTACAAATCATGTCAGCAGAGTTTATTTCCTTTGATTTCACACTATAGCTCTAGGCATCTGCTATAACAGTTAGAAGCAGCTTTTGATAGCTCACTAAAGCTATCATACCACCAAATGACTTGAAAAAAGGGCTAACAGATTTTGTAGAAACAAAAAGAGGGGAGGAAAGTAATAGTAGAAGAGAAACACAAAGCTGGCTTGTGCCAAAACAAAACATGCAGCTAGACCTGCCAGACTGTCTTCAGCAGTGAATAGATCATGAATGTGTGTTGCCCGGTACTCCTAATCTTGTCATGTGTAGTAATGCATAGCGGCAGAGAATGCTAGAACTGATTGTTAATTGGAATGGTAAGACTGGTTTATCATCATCTTGCTATCTTTCCAGGACATACAAGCTAGATGTTTTCAAAAACCTGTAAATTCTGCTGGTATTATTGGAAATTATTTTGATTCACCTTAGGAAATGGGATTGTGTTTGATATCTTTTGTTAAATATCTGAATTTGATATATTGTCCATAGTACCAGCTCTAAATGTCCTGAATATTTAAAAAACCTAGTTCCACAACATGTACTGATCTAAAGAGAGAATCACCTGAAAGGCACTCCTGCATCATATTTATGATGCAGCTCTTTCTGATCTACTGAAATGTCAAACACAAAATCTGTGTGTTTCTAAAGAAATGCTATACTATATGCTTCAGACTATAAAAGATGGTAAGGATAAAAGGGCAAAACAAACACCAAACATTAAAATGTTATTGTGAAGCTATGGGTTAGACCTGGAATTTTCACCCTGCCTAGAAAGAGGGGAAGTGGGAATGGTAGGATGTTTCCTTCCACTGGCTCATACCCACATACCTAGTAAAGGCTGAGCTGAACTGACACTGTCTGTCATTGAGTTTGTTTACACTCTAGTTTTAGCTCTGCATTCCACTGAGCAGCAGGGAAACAGTTTGTTCAGTGTGCTTTGAAGTTAATGATGAGAACTAGGTTTTGCTTAAGAAACTTTCTCTCCAAACAAGTGTTTACATGAAGAGTCATGATTTAGTGGTTCCGAAAAATTCTGGTTGTCGAGGGACTTGCAGACTGCCTTAACATATCCTGAGCACTAAACTCCGTATATGCAAAAAATACTGCTTTGAAACTGGCACTGACAGATGTGAGGGGACACAGGGTGGTCTCCTTCAGAAGCTCTGCAAACTATAGTTAAAAAGCAAGCAGTTGTAAGTAGCTTGGCTCAAGCATCCTGACATAATTTTTTGTGGAGGGTGGGGATGGAATGATTCTGAAGAGCTTCTCAGTGCAGCTGTCACTCCTGTCATCATTGCTTGAGCCACCACTGTGATAACTTGAACTCCCACCACCACTGCAGCATTCACTATGCTATTTGATCCTAGGAAACCCTGATGCTGTGCTGTGACTTCAAAGCTGCTGCCATAGCTGTATGAGTGGAAAGTTATCATCTACTGTAACTGACAAAAAAAGTACTAAAAATTATTAACCATTCTGTACCAGACAAGTTTCTATTTCTTAGAAATACATCCTGCATCAATGTGCTTTTAAGTTCCTCAATCAATCACTTTGATCCTGGTTTCCATCTCTGCGACTGGATTTTCAGTTTGGTGCTCATTATTGAAGATTTCATTTTTGGCATAATACTGGTCTATTTCTGGAGCCTTCCAGGTAGTACTCCCTGTCCATAAATTAACTACAAGATGCAAGAATAATATCACCACTACCCAAACCCTAGTTATCTCTCTGAAACACCTTCTAATTAAGACTTCAAACGTGGGAAGTATTTCTTGAAATGGACCCTTAAAAAAACCAAACAAAAACCCCCGCAAACACACACAGACACCCCTCCCCAAAACCACAAAATAAGGAAATAAAAGCTGTGTGCACACAAAGTATGTACTCAAACATATATGATCCCCTCCCTCGTGTAACAGAGACTTTGGGTTGAGGTCAATGACATGACTTCTCAGAGGCACTGGAAAATTTCAGTTCTAATTATTGCTCTGTAATATGATAGGCAAATACGGCAAGAAACTGAAATACTGAAACACCTCATCATGTACTAGACATGGATTTGTGATAATGATATGACTCATACACAAAAACTGGATTTTCCTCTAGAGACAGACACTGATCTCTTCTCTGTGGTGGCCAGTGACAGGACCCAAGGGAATAGCCTGAAGCTGTTTCAGGGGAGGCTAAGGTTAGATATTAGAAAAAAGTTCTTAACTAGAGCAGGCTCCCCAGGGAAGTGGTCACAGCACCAACCTGACAGAGCTCAAGAAGTATTTGGAAAAATCTCTTGGGCACAGTGTGTGACTCTTGGGGTGTCCTGTGCAGAGCCAAGAGCCGGACTTGATGATCCTTGCAGGTCCTTTCCAACTCAGTATTTTCTGTGATTCTGAGATTCTGTGATTCAACAATATGTACCAAGACAGAAGTATTTAAGTGCTGATTCTTGATTAATTGTTAGTCTTAAATAAATTATATTTATGAATGCGATTTAGCATTAGGGCTTTAATAAAAAATGCAGATATAATAACTAAGATTTTTTTTTCCTTAATATTGGAGGGCAAGTTACTTTAAAAAAAAAGAAAAAGAAGAGCACCCCAAGTAATTTAATTTTATTTGATCTCAGAGATTTTAATGTTGTTTTAAGGCAAAATTTAAGAACCTTGTTAACAGAAAATGTCAGAATATTTTAAAACATACTGTGACATGTAAACATCTTAGAAGCCTCTAGAAATGGTCAAACTAACAGCCAAGGACGAAGCTTGACTTGATGGTTTCTGGACCTGAGTCTGTGTCTCTATATAACTTCAAAGTGTTTTTCTGCAGCTCAAAATATAAACAACCCATGATACTTTGGGATATAGTATTAACACTAAATCAGGGAAACATTCCAATATTATTTAGTGAAGAAGAGGTATCAATTCTAACATTCTTATGGATTTAACAGTCTCTTAGGTATTTCAGGGAAACAAAGTGCTGTCAATGTAACTTAACTGTTTCCCTTATTCAAAGACCACTGAACTCAACAAAGGTTTTTTGAGGAGGCAGAAAGGTTCCATTGACTTTCATCTAGAAAAGGTGTGAAAACAATCCTGTGTGAAAACAATCCTTCAGACTAGCTGGATAATCAGTTGCTATATAGGCTTTAAGATGTGCAGAGATGAGAGTTCAGGGCTTCAATGACCCATGGAGATCAGTCAGGGGAATTGCACATGAGGAGTCACAGTCGTTCTCAAAGCTATGCACATAACTGCTTACTGAGAGCAGTCCTTCTACAGTGATCTGCTGCAGCTAAGCAGGCAAGTGTCAGTGAGGGACAGATACTTTAGTTTTCCTTCTTATTTTTTGGCGCTTCTGTTCCAGACCAAAAGCCAAAAAAAAAAAACCCCCATGATTTTTCAGAGGCCTCTAGTTCAATCAGTGTTTTCCAAAATTGTGAGAGGAAGAGATTTCATCTTTCTTTTCCAAGGGTTAGTTACAGCCTTGCCCTGAAATTAGTATAAATCCCTAAAAATGTTCCCTGTGCAGAACTCAGATGAACTATTTATCTTTTTGTATGTGATCTAGGCACCTTCTAATCACTGAGTTTCCCTTAGTCTAAAACTTCCAGAGCCTAATTGTTATTAGCTCTAACACTGATGAGCTCTTCTCTTCTTTCCTCAGTTGAATCCTGACTTTTCTCTCAAGACAGGAAGATTAAATTGAAAGACGGTGTAGCCTGCTTGAGAAAATGAAGCCATTATGGTATGGTGCTTTCAGATCAAATTGGTGAAGTTCTACATTTAAAAGTAATTAAAGAATGAACCAAGAATATAATTTATGCTGAGATGCACTTTCATCAATTGCATTTTTGCATATGCTTTTGGAAAATTAAAAAGGCTATCATATGAAGTTTCTTGAGAGCTGTAAATTTTTTTCATGTTCAGCTAAGGAGAAAGCAATCTGATGAATCTATTACATTTCAAAATACACATCAAAGAAAAATGAAACCAAAAATTGAATGAAACAGAACAATAATCCTGAAAGGTAAGCTTGAAACAGGTATTTTTATTTCCCCATTCAAAAGATGTCCACAAGTGTCCTTCATCTTACTCTTTTGAGGTCTATTCTGTTCCATTTAAGCTCTTTTTCTTACTTTTAGTTTTATCAGTCAAAGTTCCCTTTTAGAACAGGATTGCATACTTCAGGAGAAGGAAGCATAGAAAAGATGAGTTAATCTTTTTCTTAGGACGGTAGCTTAAGACAATGTTAAGCACCAGAAAAAAATTCCCATCTATCCAGGGAAATCAGACTTGAGGTCTTTTCTAGAAGATTTTAAGGAGCAACACTATCATCTTGTTGAGTTTTGATTTAACAGAAAAAGTATATCTACTGCCTTAAGGTGATGACCAAGTGGACAGACACAGGTCTGAAAGCAGTCAGTGTTTTGACCTACCTCAGGGACAACTACTTACCCTGCAGTTTAGATGCAAAACAAATTCATCACAATGCATACAGAAAGCTGGACCATCAAGAACTGTAACTACTGTTTTGTCTAAGACACTTGCACGCAGTTGAAAATGAAAATGATCTAATAATATTCTGCATTTTCAATGTCTTAAATGTCTTAAAATGACTTTATAGTTAAATGACTGTGAATAAACTTCCACAGCATCTACTATAAATGATTATGGAGTATGATGATCCTTAAATAAAATAAAACTCCTCCATCCACTGCTTTCCTTATACTTAAATCTCTTAATCTTCAATATAAATGTCTTCTCCACTAAAAACACAGAAGCACTACATCAGCAGTTGTCAGGGGAAATTGTAGTACCCAGCAAGCCAAACAAGTAATTCACTGAAGGGCAAGCCAATGTATTGGGCTGTGAGACTTTAACAGTGTTAAAATTAGCAGAGCTTTGCCAGAAGTGTGGCTATATCCTTTTGTTGGATGATACTACAAGTCGCAATATGTAAAAAGCTGACAAAGGGAGAAAAGATGAAAGCAAAAAGCTAGGATATAACTAATGATAATAAAACTCTTGGCAAATCAAATTACTGAGAGTCTCATATCAAAAGCAACTTTGACAATAATGGGATTCCAGAGTCCATAAAATTAGTCATGATTCAAAGATAAAAACATCAATAATTTGCATAAAAGCTTTCTTTTTAAGATTTAGCACTGTGTACCAAATGAAGAAAAAAAGCACTACTGTAACAGCAACACTTTAATATAGGTATCCATTATCTAATGCTTATATAATGGAAGCCAAATTGAGCTCATTATTATCAGCATTATTATGCTGAATACTAAATGAACTCATCATAGAAACAATCTTGCTTAAAAAACTATTACCACAACACCAGTGACAGGGAAAAAATTGCATGCAAGCTTCCTGAGATGACTAATTTGATTTCAGTGTTAACCTCTAATGCATTATTAATCAATAGTTCATTATACTTTAGGATAGTATTTAGTTTATTTGTGGTTTATTTGTATACATTTCATTTCTGTAATATTTTACTATATTGCACTTTATTCCTGTGTAAACAATGCTGGTTGTTCTGATACAGATTTACATCAAATGCAAGTATGATATGTTTCTGTGTAATTCAAATTTGTTCTGTTTTCCAAAACCAGGAGAGGTACAAACAGGGAAATGCAATTCAATGTAAACAATAAGCTAAAACTATGGGAAAAGACTGAATATTTTACATTTTTAAATGGCTTGCATAGGTTTATTGTTAAAAGATACACAAATATGGTAGAATAGTAGATGTTTTAATGTTACAGAATCATGTATATGAAGCAATAGGCTTTTTGGAGTCTGCAAGTCTCGGGAATTTTTTTTTTTGGTATTAAAATAAAATGCAATATTTGCATGCTCGAACATTAACATTCCTTCTGTCAGAACTGGATAAACTATGACTTCTATTAAAAGTGGTATTTCAGAACTCCAATACTACTTTCTGGTAATAGAGCTTATGATCAACAGAATAAAGGAAATTATGATTCCTGGAAGGCAGAAGTCCTCTTGTCTTCAGGACCATTTTAGCACTTACAGAAGATACTAAAAAGCTCCTTTTACCCAATGTCTCATGAAAAAGAAAAAAGAGACTGTGATTTTTATTTACTTTTCTTTAATATTTTCATTTATATTCACATTACAGATTCAACCATTTGTCAAAAAAACATATTATGGAAAACTAAATTGAAAATTAAAAGTGAATTGAAAACCATTTTCAAAGATAATTTCAAAATATTGATATCATTCCTCTAAAATGAGTTTTGTAACAAATATTTTTAGAAACAAAATTGGAAACCAGGTCTCCTGCAGTAAAGGTGTTTGGTATGATATAATCTTTCTCTGATGATATCCTATTTACAGAGGAAGTACACTAATCATTTTACTTGCCTAACTTTTTTTTTTTTTCTGAGAGCAAACATTCAACAAAACGGCTTTCTGACAGGAAAAAAGATATAAAAAAACATTTTGAAGGTTTTGAAATGTGAAAAGCTTCAAATTATGAAGAAATAAAATTCATCAAAAAAAGTCTAAAGATTGAATTAGTTAAAGTAGTGATTGTCCTATTTGCACATTTCTAATAAGCAAAATAGCTACATGTTTATTTTTCTGAAGAAACTTCTATTTTTTCTTTTCTCTTCCCACTTCTTGGGATAACAATGGAGGGATTGGTACCATTACCAAATGAGGTAAAAGGTTATATTTTGTGAGTTTTCATTTCTTGTCTCTTAACAAAAAAAAAATTATCTTCTTTTAAAATCCAAGCATAAAGTCATAGTTACAGCACAGTAGTTTTCTTTGTTAAACCTTTCCTTGATTTTCTGCACTAGAACAAGGAAGATCTGGACAAACTTTCAGCATTTTCATGACACCTTTGAAGGTCTGATTCCAGTAACTAGCCAATATGTCAAGTACAAATTACATCAATGTTTTTAATGGAAGATGATATTTTAGTATGGTTACTAACGGCTGGAATGGCTGAGACATTAGTGAAGCACATTTTTGAAGCATTGTTTTGCCAGTCAAAAAGATCCTCTAACATCACCTTCATATACATGTGTAGGGAAAAGTTGCAGTATAAAGTAAGTTGAAAGAATAGTGTTATGTATCCAGATAATTTGTTAAATGATCTCTATTTTGCAGCCAAGATAAACAGTTCAAAGCAGAAAAGCTTGTTGGATTTGGCCTATTGATTCAGCCTTTCCAGGTCCCTCTGCAGAGCCCTCCTAGGTGACAGGGAATTTCCAGTGCTTGATCTTAAACTGGATTCCATTATTCTTAACTTGCCCAAAGGGTACAGTCAGAAAGCTGGTAAATGAGACAGAGACAAGCCCTTCCAGAGAGTGTTTCATCAATATAGGAATGCTATTAAGCTATTAGACAGTGTCCAAAGGAGAGCAATGGAGATGATGGAGGGCCTTGAGGGGAAACTGTAAGCAAAGCAGCTGAGGTCACTTGGTCTGTTCAGCCAGGAAGAGACTGAGGGGACACCTCACTACAGTTACAGCTTCCTTGTGAGGGGAAGAGAAGGGGCAGGCACTGATCTCTTCTCTGTGGTGACAGGGACAGGACCAAAGGGAATGTCCTGAGGCTCTGTCAGGGGAGGTTTAGGTTGGATATTATGGAAAGGTTCTTCACACAGAGGGTGGCTGTGCGCTGGAACAGGCTCCCCAGGGAAAGGGTCAGCACCAGCCTGACAGCTTTCAGGAAACATTTGGACAATGCTTGCAGGCACATGGCGTAGCTCTTGGGGATGCTGCTGTTCAAAATCAGGAGTTGGACTCCATGATCCTTGTGGATACAACTCAGTGTATTCTGTGATTTTGTGATCATATTTATCTTGCATGTCTTTAATAGGTGAAGACAAATTGTTATTTAAAGGGATTTCTATTTCACCAGACCACTACTTGATTATTTTTTTTTAGTTGTTGGTCAGATAAATTCCATCTTTGATTTTGGACTCAGAGACATATTATTTTCAAGTATTTTATTTGATTAAAACAATTCTCCTAAATGTGAGGGTTTTTTATATGCATCCAGACCTATGACCACTGCAATCCATAAAGTGTCCTGCTAAAGTCATTTTTGTAATCTCTATTCCCTATATTTTGTTAGGATAGTCATTGTTCACGTGTTGATCTTATTTTGTCATCCCATGTCCTATACAGCAACAACGGTTCAAAAATAACCTCCCTTTTTTCAAAGCAACCACCAGATGGCGACGTTACAATTGCATAACTAAAGCACGAACCAAACTTAATGTGGATTGATTTGATTTAGCTTATATTTAGTGGATATTATTTTTATTTTTAATAAAACAAAATACAGGGCCTAAAATGTGCATAAACTGTCTCCAAGTATTTTAATTTGCTACAGTTTTTATTAGAGTCTATTCTTTAAAATTGATTCTTAGAGAATATTTTTGGAGTGAATGCCTTAAATTCTTCACTTGTCTTTTTTCCACTGTAATACATTGTAGTTCTCTACTTCTTATTAAATCTCTAATTACTGAAACACAAAACACTAGCATGGAGGCTCCTACAGAGTATGCAGTGCTACATTTTTCAGTGAAATTATGGTCAGCGTGTCATTGCTTCCCATTTTGTATAGCAGAAAAGCCTTTTTAAAGACTTTTCAGTTTGTATAGCCAGGCTCACAAATTGATCTGTCTGTCAAACTGATGCAGGTGCCAGACTGATGCAAGTGCCAGACACATACTAAGAGCTTTTTCCAAAGTCTGAAGCCTCAACTGGTAGGCTTTCTACTGCTTTGGACCAATCTCCTTTATCCTCCTTCAGTCTCTGTCTGATATATATCTAGGATAGAGCTGATGTAGAAAGCAGTTTCCTGTTAAAACTATGTCCACAGAATACACTATTCTCCATAAATTTAAAATGGCAAAGTCAGGTATTTAAAAATAATTCTTGGCAATATATACTTTCACCCTGACAGGCAGTGTTGGATTGCTCAATATTTGATCATGTTAATTGAAAAGAATAAAAGAATAAAATAGACCAGACAGACCAACAATGATACTCAAAAAGACAGTAGAACAAATTGCTAAACAATCAATTTTTAAAAACCTAGAGGAAAACATGTGGTGAGAAAGAGCCTACATGGATTTTTCAGAACGAAATCAGATCAAACCGACCAAATTTCCTTTCCTGAAAGGGTTACCTCTCTAGATGAGGCAGAAGACAATAGAGGTGGCAATTTGATGTTGTAATGAGAAGCTGTACTTAGCATTCATGCAAACAAATATTGGGATGAAATTATCATCTAGGTACAAAATCTGTTAAAAATCATACTCAGAGATTAATTAGAATGAGTTCATGGTCTGACCAGACAGTCTGTGTTGAATTTGTGTTGATGTGTGTCAGCACTTTATCACTAGCTTGCATGATGAAAGACAACATAATTACCTCCGTTGGTTAGAGTATGATGCTACTAACTCCAAGGTTGTGAATTCTATGTGGGCCACTCACTTAAGAGCAGTACTTGATCCTTGTGGGTCCCTTCCCACTCAGGCTTATCTGAGATTCACAGCAATTCTGCGAAAAGTTTGCATGGCCTACAGACAGTCAGGTTGGGACAGCTGACACACTGCTGAGAAGAGGACTGGAATTTAGAGTTATCTTGGTAGACCAGAGAAATCATATAAAATCAAGAAAATGGTGTTCAGTCAGAGGATAACAAAGTATTGCTCTTAGAAAGGGGAAAGCAGATGCATATAAGTTGCATATAAGATGGAAAATAAGTAGCTGGAAATGGGAAATAATTCGGGAAGGTAAATTACTTCTGCAACATATTTAGGGAGGCTCACTCACTGTGGACAATGGAACTGATACATACAAATCATTATTCTGCTTTATTTGACATTGATAAGGTTTCATAAAATGTTTCAACCAGTTTTGACGGCAATGCTTTTGGGTACAGAATAGCTGGGGTCAGTCCTGAAGAAAATAATTAGGAGGACAAGTTATTTATAAAATATGACTGACAGAAAGGTTGAAAGAACTGATTTTTTGGGTTGCAGAAGACTTCAGAGACATGAAAGTTCTTCAGTATCAAATAAAAGTTTCTGTAAGACAGCAGTACTTTCTATGTTGCTGCATAGGGCAAGAAACAATGATCTTAGTTTACAGAAAGGATTTCTTACTATAAGGATAGTTAAATATACCAACTAGTTAATGACCAGGCTCGTAAAATCTTTTCTTGGAAGTATACAAAATCAAATTCAATAAACCTATCAGGGAGAAGTTATTCAAAGAAGCCTTAGGAGAAAAAATAATGGATGGGTTTTTTTCAAACTTTTGAAAAAGCTCAAGTTAAATATCTATTTTTACCACTATGTTCATCAGAGGTAAAATCCTTAAGGAAGATCATCCATCACTCACTTTCAAGTGGTTCCATTCTCTATTATTCTTAATGAAATTCAGTTAAGGTGCAGAGCTCTCTTTCAAAATTCTGATTGTTTCTAGAGAGAAAAGGCAGTGGACATTTTTCTTAAGAACAAATTGAAAACAATGGGGGGCAGATAACCATTTCAGCATAATCACCTAGAAGTTGGCAAGCTGTGAAAGACAGAACTATATGGAATATTTTGCAGTATTCATCAGTCCTGTGAAAGAACCAACTTCAGGAATGAGACTAGGAGAGAAAAAATTCTTTTATTCTATGTGACATGAAGACAGGTTGTACCAATGAATCCTACTAAAGGGTTTCAACCAAGGGACGGAAATCTTTACACTTCTTTCATTCTAAGGATAATTGAAGATGAAGGAGTAGTATATGCTAAGCCCAGGTAAATTGTGTTATATTTTTAAAACTCATCCATGAGAGCTAATTTTCAAATTTTCAGGAAAAATGAATATAACTTTGTTGCAAAAAATCATTAAATGTTTGTTTTGCATTTAAAGCTCTCAACTCTGCAATTGCAAGCAGTACTGCCACAGCAAGTGTTAAGACAGTTGTATCTGTAACAGAAGAAAAATATTTTCTGATTGTACCTTTCAATGAAGTCAAGATGAAAAAAAAAGAGCCCAGAATAATGAAAAAATATCAAGAATATGTAAAAATAGAAATGGTGCATATAACAATTTTATATTTTCATAGTGGGCTAGACTGTAGGAGAGAGACTTGCCCAGTCTTGGCACTTTTAATTCATAGCACTTTCTTGAAGCCCATTTTGTGATGACAAAGAGTGAAAACAATATAATGCTGCATAGGTCTTAACTGAAGCATTTACTTCATCATGAGTAATGTTGTATCAAACCTGATATAGAATGAAGATTACAGAGTCAGCAATGCAGTGGAATACCTTTCACATAACCTTACTGTCCTTCAACATTATGTACAGATCTTGATCATGTCCAAGAGAAGCCACTTTAGAGCATGCAGGGCTCTTTTTTCATCTTGAAAAAAATACACTGCCTATTTTTGCTGTAATTTTTAATACATTTATTATTGAAGAAAAAATAATCATAAGTTTTCTAAACCCATAAAATTGTTAAGCATTGAAATCACAGACTTAACTTTGATTTTTTTAAATTCTTACACTCCTAAGGGGCACACAGGGAAGCCTCATGTTATAACTTCAGCCAGCAACCAAGTCCCAGACAGCCACTAGCTGACTTCCCCCACCAGCTGGACTGGGGAGAGAACTGAAAGGCTGAGATTTAAGACAGTTTAACAGGGAAAGTAAAAGACATGCACACAAGCAAAGCAAAACAAACCACTACTTCCCACAGGCAGGCAGGTGTTCAGATATCTCTAATACAACAGGGCTCCATCACGGGTTACTTGGGAAGACAAATTCCATCCTTCCAAACATCCCTCCACTTCTTCCTCCTCTCCACTTTATAAACTGAGCATAATGACATATAATCTGGAATATCCCTTTGGTCATTTGGGATCACCTGTCCTGGCTGTGTCTCCTCCCAGCCACCCATGCACCTCCAGCTGCCTCACCAGCCTGGGAGTACAAACAACAGAAGAGGCCTTGGATCTGTGTAAGTCCTGCTCAGCAATAACAAAATCCTCTCTATTATTGTCACTATGTTCAACACAAATCCAAAATCCAGCCCCATGCTGGTCATTGTGAAGAAAATTACCTCTATCCCAGCCAAAACTAGTGCAGGTGGGTATCAATGGAAGAATTCAAAAGCTATGGGCTGTAAGCTTCACATTACTTTGTATGTGAATGTCCTGTTGCATATGTTTTGGCTTTGAAAAATTTACTACTTACTAATTTTTCACAATTTGTGTTACACTCATATAACTGGTAATTTTCAGTTATGACTAATAAGTACAAGACTCAAAAGATTCTCTGCAATTTTGCAAGGAGACTGGTTTTTTTCAATCATTTTACCCTCTGCAGCAGTGTTATGGAAAGAGACTGAGGCTGCCAGCCCTTCCCAAACCAATGATCCCAGAATCTCTGGAGGAATTTGCGAATTTGAAGGTAAACTTTCTGTCTTTTAGAGGGAAGGATATCAAATCTTTTAACAGTTGAATAGATTTCCCTCCATGAATTGATTAACACTAAATCTTTTTAGATCTATTTCAGCTTCATTGTTCCCTTGCTATTTGAATTGCTGGCCCAGAAGCATATAATTCAAATGGAATTCAATTGAGAACTGCACTATAAATAATATCCTCACCATACAGAAAAATGAGTATTATATAGGTAATATTTTAACCAAACTAGAAGAGCTCTGACTGTGCACTAACTCCTATTTTGTGCAGCAGTGTTAACACTGGGGATGATAGTTAGGATGCAGCTGGAAGGAATGGAATCTGGAAATTCAAGAAAAATTTGCCATCTAGTTTGACCGTGGCTACACATACATTTGAAGACAATTAGTAGCAAAAAATACAAACTTGGTAATTTGAAGACCAGCTTACATCTTACTATTTTGCTTTCCTGAAACTATAAAAGGAAATTTTTAATTCCAGTGGATCTGTCAGTTGCCCAATTAAGGGCATTTTGTGAGGAAACAGAAACATCTCATGTACTGTATCACAAAAAGTAAAGAGGATTAAGTAGTTTCCCCTGATAAACTCTTAGGCCAAACTATACCTCTAATCTGGTCACCTAGAGGCATTTCAAAGCTGTGTGAAGCACTTCTCTTTCTGAGAGTAAATGATTTTCCTGACAGGCAGATAATGCAAAACTGGACTATGTCATAAGAGAAGGGAAGCTTGAATTGACTTGCTCAGCACATATGCATTATACAATATAGTCAGAATATAGTTATAAAAACATGGTAAGGATTATTACATTGAAAATTCAAAGGAACAAGCACATATTTTAAAAAGTCTAGAGCTTCTCCGTAGTTGCTCTAATTTTACTTTGGTTAATTTCAAGTTATGATTACTACCTTTAAATTTTTCTAATGTATTTTGAATACTGATAATTTTAATTTGAGACATTTGGACACCTTAAGAATCCTCTGATGAAACTGAGATATAACCCTCACTGAATTATATTACCCCCCTCACCCAAATCCCCTCACCCCAACCAAATTTGTTTTATTTTATGTTTTGTTTTGTATTGGGTATAGAACACAATGAGAAATTGATTGTAATACTTCTGGTTACTCTAGTCCATGGGTTTCAAAAGTTGTAACTGTAATATACTGTCCTTTTTTTTTTTTTTTTTTCAGAAAAAGAAGGCACTGTGGGTGACCTGCATTCATCTGTGAATGTTTGTCTATCCATAACTTTTTTTCTGGTTAAAACTACATCCAGCTAATGTGTCATTCAGGGTGATGGGTGCCCACCATCCAGGTTTTGTGGTGTACCTTTTTATAGATGAGTTTTCCCTGCTCTGGAGGGAAGTTTCTTTCTTTCTATACAAATTAGTTATGATGTAGAGTTTGTTCTTCAAGGCCTTTCTGGAAATGGGCTGGAGGGCTTCAGGAGGCTTTGGTGAACTTCCACCCCTGCCCAGATCAACCTCTGGTTGATAGTCCAGGCTCAGTTCTCAACATCATTACTGCTTGCACTGAGCTGCATGCTGCTTATTTCCAGAAGCCAGAACAAGGACTTTTGTCCCCAAACAGGCTGACCTACCTCCATATAGCTCCCTTCTCCAGGCACATCTCAGCCTTTGTCCTTTCTCTCAGCCTGTTTTTACCAGTAGCCCTTGGTTATTTGGCTGCAGGTCTTTGAGACTTACATATTAGTCCCTTATCTTCTGGACTTCTACATCTGAACAAACTAAATATTTTTGGTATCATGGCTAAAATGAAAAAGCATAATCTGTGTAGGTCAAAGAAAGAAACTTGACTTAGGTTTTTATTGATGTACAAACTGTGAGATTCTATTACTTTTTAATCTTGTAAACTTTAAATTTGTTTTTGAGATAGTTATTCTACTTGTTACCATAGTAGTCTGTTATGCAGAAAAAAATAATAAGTCAGTGAAAGCAAGGATTGTTGCCCTAGACAATAACTTTCATTACATTAAATAAAATGTTTATTAAATTAAATGTTTGTTAAAACAAAAATGTTTACAGTATTGGAAACATTCTCTTTCTTTTAGTAGAAATATATTCTGAAGTGTACTGTAATCTTCCAATTACCTAAGGTTTCTAGCTTTTTTAAAATCAGGCTACAAAGGCAATGCTACTATTATTATGATATGCAATTAAACTCTGATGTTATTTAGACTGCATACTTTTCTGCATTTCATATAAACCACATTATTTTTACTCATTAACTTTTAAATTATATTAATTCTAAGAAAAAGGATACTATTTCTTGCATAAGGTGTAATACTTTGTAAAAAACATCAGAAAGTCCGGCCCTCAATCTTTCAGTAAAGTATTATTGCTGTCCTTGCCTAGACACCTTTAAAATATCCATACAACATAATACTGCTTCAAAATTTCCCTTCAGAATGACTAGCATAACTGTATTTTTGTAATAAGTCATAGTCTCAAAATAGGTGGGATTGCAAGATGGGTTCAAAATGAGCAAATATCCCAAATCCAATGCCTGGATTCTCCTGGCTATGCTGTTTAGCAGCAATTCCAGATAGTCCATACTTTACAGCAAATAATTTCAATTAAGAAATTTGTCAGATGATTTTATTATATAGTTGTTGCTCAAGTTGAATGTAGCCCATCGCCCAGGGAAAGTTCACGGAAATAACTTAAATTTCTCAGTTAAAAAAATTGTTTTGTGCTAAAAATATGTATTAAGATTAAAAATGCACATTAATATGAAGAAAAAATTATTCCGTTTACAAAATCTATAACAGGATTTCACTCTTATGAAAGGCTCTAGGAATCTGCTCTAAGTGATACTATCCATCAACAGCTGGATTGTGCACCATGATGCAGGTGTGAAATAGTCTCTATTTACTGTTCACATAGACTTCACCATCTCATTCCCAGATAAAGGAAATAAACTGAAATTTTGTTAGTGTGAGCATAAGAGGATATTTCTGTACTGTAGTTCCTCCTATAGTTAAGTTGTTGGTTCTGATTGTGTGCCATCTTCTAGCCATGGTTTTTTCCTTTTCTACCTGTTCTAAACAAATTACCCATCCTTGAAGGAAACAAATCTCTCAAACCTACAGGGAAAGCAACATCTACTATAAAGCAAGTTTTTCCACCAAGAGCTAACACTTGAAAAAAGTGCAAATTCTTATTCCCAGCAAAAACTGAAAAATTTCCTTACAATATTCAGCATTCTGTATAAGAAATGTCATTAATTACAATTTCTAATATTAAACCAAATTAGTCTGACAGTCCCTCACTTAATCTGCTACTCATGAAATTAGAACTCTTGTAGCAGAAGCCTTACCATGAAATACTGAAACTCTGGTATTGTATATAAATTGAGAATTCTCCAGTGTTTTTGATACTCATTCCACACCTAATTCATATTAGAGCTCTCGCAGCTTCTCAAGAGCACAGTGAAGTACACAAGATGGCCTCATTTTCATCAAGTACAGATATGAGTTTGCCCCAAAAATATTTTACATTTACAAAATTCATGTGGTTTTGTTCCAAGTTTGGGTATTATACACCCGATATTTTGAAGTAACTTCTTTACAATTTAAGTCAACTTTTTTTTTTGTTTCTTAACTTTCCATTACATTTATGCAGACTCAAAGAAAAACTAGCTACTGTTTCAATGAAGAAAACGTTTCATAACCAAAACATTCTGTTTCAAATGTAATGGTAGTTAGCTCTTTTTATTTTCACAGCTTCCATTCTAACTAAACTTTGTTTTCAATAGTCAGGCTACCTATATAAAGACCAGTGTTACACCATTTGATGTAATGAAAATGAGCTTTTTTTCTGTCTAAGGGTAAGCAAGTAAAAGTTCTGTAATTTCAGCTGAATTTATGAACTAAACAAATAAAGTATAAAGGGGCTGTCTCCCAAAAATATATGAAAAGGCAAAAAGATAGAAGAATAGTTCATAAATCATGTGTTTCTGAATAAATCATTGAAAATAACTAAGATGGTGCTTGAAAGCCATAAAATGAGGTGAAAAATTCAAGGTGTCCATGACAGTACTGACAAATGAGATTATAAGAATTTAGCAGAAAGATCCACAGAATTTCTTGAGTAGCTCTGTTAAATTTTAGCCTCAGTAGTTTCCTCTATTATAGTTTTTATAATAGTGCTTTGTAATATAATAACTGATGTTGATAAAGTAACCAACTTGCATAATTAAAGAATTAGGTAAAGCATGAAATTTTTAATGCATTCTGTAAATAAACAGATCCTGTGAGAGTGACAAGCAGTCACTGACCTATGCAGATTTGAATCATTCTCTGCTGAGAAGGAAGTTGTGGTACAAGTTGATTCTTGTACCAAGGATCCCAAGAGAAAGAAGTTGTACCAAGGCAGACATGAGAAATAATTATTTTTACTCAAATTCCTGGAATTTTCAAGTTACAGCTAAAAGAGTTTTCTTGAACTGAAGCGATCAATCTAATCTCTGCCTTAGAAGTATTAATCCTTCAATAAAATACAGAAATTTTTTCAAGCAGAACAGACTGGGAACCCAAAAAGTCCTAAATTTGTTACTCTTGTGTTTTCACTGCTACTTTAGCATTATAAAGATGGTTAACACAATGAGGGTAAGATGTTTTGCCTGTCTATATAAGGGACTCAGAGAAGGATTTAGTAGCTCCTTGTTTATACTTTTTTTTGTTGGTGCTCAATGATGTTATGGGATTTTTGACAAAAACTATGGAGACTTACTTATTTCTGTTAAACTTGTTTTTCACTTATTTGTAAGATTAAGGTCTCTAAATAATAGAAGTGAATGTTCTTCATCTACATGCTCATTTTTAGTACTTAAATTTTTGAGAAATATTTGTGAAGAAAGAGTATTTAAATCTTTCTATGCAAAGGTATTAAGGGTTCCCATAACCCGTTTTCTGAAAAGGCGTAAACATTTCGCTCTGTCATTACCCAAGCAATGCTTATTCCTTTCAGTTACGTATCTTTATGTACCCTAATATTGCAACTACAGCTTCTTATTACAGAAATACAAAATATTCCACTGTGCAAATAATGGTCTCCCTTGGTCACCCAGTTTAAAGAAAATATTTAATTTTAAAAAATCACTAAAATGCTGTAAAAAAGCATCCAACTTACATGTTCTCAATTATTCCCTTGAGAATATCCACTGAGTATAGAACAAGCTTAAAAAACCTATTCATAGAAGTTTAAGAATACCCATCTTCTTCTGAAGGTGAAGGAGTTTTTCAAATTAAATGTATTTGTACATTCTTGCTCTGTAATTTTTTCTTTTTATGCACCTACAAATCTTTGATGCATCAGCATCTGAGACACCAGTCATTCTTACTTTCAGGTTTAAGTTGAACAAATGTCAGTGAGTGAAACCCAAGTTTTACTGGTACCATAATCTAATTGTGCAGTACTGTATATTGCTGAAATTCCAGTAGCCTTTGTAGTGGGAATTTTATCATCCTCAGACTCTTTTCATCCAACACATGGGTACCAGTAGTGGCATGTCTAAAACTATTTTTTTCTGTAAGCCACTAAACTACTGATCAGTAAAAACCTGACCCAAACATTTAATATCTAATAAGAATTAATGAACCAGATGAGTCATACATTTACTACATTGCTTGTTGGGACAGATATTTTAGCAGTTGCAGAGCTCACGTGACACCATCCAAACAGCAATGTTTTCCTTATGAAAATACGTAGATGAGACTTTTCCATGGGGAAAGCTGTAGTATATATTTGCATGTTAATATGTCTACATACAGGTACATATTCTGCTCAAAAAAGGCATCTACTGCAACTCTGGAAATAGTATGGCTCTGAAAATATCTTCTGTTCTTGATGAAGTCATAAGATATGTTAAGACAAATGAAGCAATCAATGCTTAATGTAAGAATGCCTGTGTAATTGTCAGGGATCATGGCTATAGACCTGATAAACTGGTAGGGAGAGAAACACAAAACAAGCAAATTTCAGCTTGGCTGTAGCTACTTAATATTATCTAATGCAATTCAGTAATGCCTGAAACAACTTACCATTGTTTTATTTAAATAACAAGAGACCAGTTTAGCAAGCTAGCATGGTGCATAGAATTTTTCTCTACAAGTCTATACTGCAGTGATTAGGAAAACATAGCTATTATAATATTGCAGAAATAATCTGTCAGTTAAATTGACAGATTAGTGAATGTGAAAGGTATACATCACATAATCACTATGTACATAAACTTGCAAATGAGCAAGTGCAAACAAAGCAGTTGAAACACCAACAAAAACACTCATGTAAAGACTAGTGATTAAAACCCCACCTACCTGCAGCCTAGAACTTTACTAGTTAATCATTATTCAGTTTCATTCTACCTGTGCACTGAAAGAACTTTATAAAAGAGTACTAAAGTAACTCTCTATTGTGCATCTAATGTACTGAAAGTAAACCAGAAGTCATTAATTTAAGTTTTAAAAATAGCTAAGCTTAAAGAATTGTGTTTAATTAGGTTTTCAAATAGTAATTTTAGTCTATAAAAATATTCTCTTGGAACTATAACTAAGAAAAGAGTTTCAATCTTTTCCCTTTTCTCAGCATCCAGAATTGTTGTATTGTTAGATATCCATATTTTTAAAACTGGATATACATTAGCAAGCAGTATCATGCAACAAAAGTGAAGTCACAAAGCAAACCACTAGGAAAACCCAGTTCACAATATATCTGGTATGATCTGGTTGCTTTATTCTATCTATAGAATCATCCCATGGACTAAATAAACATTACCAAATATATCTGAAACACGAGGTTTAGATCCAGAAACCAAACTCAAATAAGGTAGCCCAACTTTTGTAACATGAATTTGCTCTGCAATGAAAACCAAAGGGAGGGGGAATACCTGAAGCATCAATGAACTCTGATTTTCTTTTAGTCTCAGGTGAGAAGATGCTTTGATGCACGAACTGTAGAATGGTTGGGCAGAAGCAAGACAATTGACAACCAAATTATCATGATCACAGTTTGTCACTGTGATGGCTCTAAACTGCTTTGGAGACAGAATGTTACATTGTCATAAAACTTCCTGAGAAACAACTTTACCAGATTTATGTGTCTACATCAAAATGAATCTGTGAAAGCACCAGAGAAAACATGGCATTTGTAGGGAATCATCTTAATAGTTCTTTATAAATAGGGGACAAATTTTTTTTAACATCTTCTATGAAACTGCTTTAGGACCACCAAATTTTTTTGTGTAGAGAAGATACCTTCAGCCTATATGGGCTTACAGAATGAAAAGTTTCCATATCCAACATAATAAACAAACAAAAATGGCATAAATATATTGGTGGGTTTGTGTTGTACTACACACAAAGAATGACACAGACACAGTGTGAATGTCTAAGCAGGAAAAGTCCCATTTCATTTTTCACTTCAGTATTTATACAGTTTTGAAAATGAGACCAGATTGGATGATGGGGTTCAACCTCTTCAACCACACTGGTCAAAGCCACAGTCCATCAATGTCTCCTCCTACCAGGAGGAATTGTCAACATCAGAAAGTCGTTATGATAACAATAGAATTGTTTATGAAAAGTCCGTGAGAACTCTGAGAATCTGACTCCAAGTATGTAAACATTTCAGAAGGCTAAGAAGAATTGTAAAAGAACAGGTGACAGGTTTGTATCCCTCAAATTTACAGGACAATGTACACTGTGATTTAAACCTTAGTTAATGAGCTCATTAAGAAGCAACATAAACAAACTTAAAAAGAAAGGGTTCAATCCACTTTTTGTCCAGACCAGCCAGTCACATTAATTCAGTTATTACCCATTTAAGTAATAAGATTTCATTATTTATAACCTGTAACTTCATATCATGCACATGTGAACAAAAGAAGATATTTTTTTGTTAGCTGACGTTGAGGGTGCTCCTTCTTCTTTCCCCATCTTGTTGTGAGTATCCCCTGTATCTCATTTGGAAGCAGGAAAGACTCAATTATCCAGGTGCCACTAGATCCACTTCAAAAGTGTTTTGGGTAAACCAGTTTTGCATCCTGCAGCTTGAAGATTTGATTTAGACCTTTTCCATACCTTAGTGAATCATGAGGAAAAAGGAAGGAAAAGGGGAAAATAGCTGCAGGAGACATTAATGTACATGTGACTATGGACACATAATGGCCCTTCAGTTCTTTCTGGCCACCTTTCCTACCTGCCTGGTGCTCTTGATTTGACCTAGTGATGCTAGGTCAAATCTAGCTTCCACCATTCATCAGGCCTTTTCATGATCTGGGTTAGCAGGAATTGAGTGAACTGTCACGTTGATGAAATAAAATACTTGAAGAAATACTTTAATAGATGTGAAACTATTCTTTTAACCTTTTAACTATACATGAAGTGCAGATCAAGGTGAAAAGGATATAAGACATTAAGCAGCACAGATATCCATTCTTCTTATAGCTATCAGTAAGATATATAAATTTCCTTTTGCAATAGCCTAGTAGCAGTTAAGGGCACCAAGTATTTTAATGCCTATTGTTCTGTATAATTCTCTGCCCATTTTGTAGCAGTATTGAACTTACTACACTTTTATTAGAAACCAAAGATCACAGTAAACAACTTTGATATTGTCTTGTTGCATAGTATAGCAGTCAGACATCCATGATCTGAAAAACTAGCTTGACATTTACCACATAAATTCTTTAAAACAGACCTTTCTATAGTTTCACAATATGCCAGCCTTCAGGTACCTTGATAGCAGAAGAAATTATATTAGCTGGAGGCTATCTAAAGAAGAATAAGAGAAAAAATATTATTGGAAGGAAAAGTTGCTTTATGAAAAAAGATTTAAATTTTTGTATAGATTAATTTGTTTGACTCTTTCTTTCATCTAGATGATTTCATTAATCTAATTTGTAACATGTCATCTCGAAGGCCAGTATCAACACAACTGACAGAATAATTAATTACTTTGGGAGAGACAAGGGAAGCAGATAGGAAACAGAGAGACTGTAAGACTCTTACACTAACATTGCAATATAGAATTTTACCCATGGTGTAAATCAATCAAATCTATCTTACGAATCACAGAATTGCTAGGGATGGAAGGGACTTCTGGAGACCATGTAGTCCAGCCCTGGTGCTAAGGCAGGTTCACCTAGAGCCAGGTTACACAGGTACTTGCCCAGGTGAGTTTTGAACATCTGGCAGCATATAATTTAGTAAAAAAATAATTGTGACAGTCCCAATTAAGTGATTCTAAAGCAATCTACAGAAAAGTCTGAGTCCTACCAAAGCTCTACATAGCCCTGAAGCAGAATGTGAAAGATAAACTTGTTGAGAACACCTATCTGCAAATGAATGGAACATAGCTGGGTTCTGGTGTAAGAGAACTGATGCAGTAGGAGACAACACAAAGCTGAAGCCTTAGAGACAAGGCTGTAGCTTGAGGAGACAACTGAATGCACAGAGGTGGGAAAAAACCAAAGTGTAGGACCTGGTCACAGACCCTTACTTCAGATGATGAAAGTGCTCTGCAAGATGTGGAAGAGTTTCAGTGAAGAGCAATGTTTTCAATAGTGCTGTGTCTAAGCTAGGGTCATGGTTTGATGTTACAATAGGTGGGAAAATGACAGATGTTGTAAAAGAAGAGAGCCATCAACATGTTTATGTGCATATCATTATAGGTGGAGGAAACATTCTGCCCCTACTATTGCTAATGTCATCAGTGGTGCTTAAATGAATTCAACTGATGTTCACATGGTGTTCCTAGGGAGCAAGCCTGCATAGGGAGGATAAAATTAGTTCCAATACCTATCTTTTGTTCACAACAGAGATTCTTCTTAGAAATTTAGTATCTTTCTATATATTATTTTATAAAAATCTGAAAAAGTTTTATAGTTTAGAAGCTAACTCTCTACTTAGAAAGCACAATTCAATTCTTTGTTATGAATTGAGGCTGTTCTTTATTTTTACTTTATGATTACTGCTTTAATTTTTCTCTTCCCTTTCCGGAACACATATGTGCATTTTTAGTGCTTTAGCAGTGAAAATAAAACCTCCAAAAGAAAGTTATATTTTCCCTATTCTGAGGCCTGTTTTCAGAAGGATACTAAGAATGTTGTTCTCATGGGAAAGTACACTTTTATCATTGTGTAAGAGATCCCTTTGAAAATCCAGAGATTATTCTACAAGTTTTAACATATGCAGAAGTTACAGATCATTCTGCCTCAGACAGGAAAAAAAAATGTTGACGGTAGATTTTTTTTTAACTCTCGGTTCCCAAGGGGCTTTTTAAAATGTATCTGCCAAATCTTAGAAGATTTTGCTTTAGGAAATTAGAACAGCCCTGCATTTGATTTTAAATGCCATTTTTTTCAAATAAGTCCCAAAAAAGGTAGGGCTGCAAAGAATGAATAGAATAAATTCCTTTCCTTTTTCTTAGGAAAATATTACATTTGCAGTAAAATAATAGAAGCTGAAAAGAAATGCAAACCATATGAAATCCATTTTATATTATGCCCCTGAGCTGACACTCTCTTCCAAGTTGCAGAGGACCAGACCAACAGAAAATCAAGGTTACTGAACCAGAATATATATTCTGTCAAACATCTTTAGTAGAATTTGTGAAGAGGAACGTTGTTATAAGGAGAATAAAATTACACTTGTGTTACTTACAATTATTTGCTCCTTGAAGAAGAATATAATTTTTATATATATCTCAAGCAAAAAATAAGAATGGAGAATAAAATTAATAGTAAATTTGTGCATTGTCTACTTTTTCCTAATATGAGCATTGTGCTAATCCAAAGGCTATACAATAGAATTGTTGCAACTCATGAAAAAGAAATTTCTAATATTTTTCATTACAAACTACAGCAAAAAAACACAAAACCACAAAAGAAACAAAAACCAACCAACCAAAAAAAAAAAAACCAACAACACCCCAAACAAAGAAAAAAACCCCAAAACACAAAAAACCCACCCAAAAGAAAACACAAAAGAAAAGTTTAGATGTCTATTTTGAATATCCATGATCAAGGTAAGCTATTTGGATAGGCATCTTCTCTGACTGGATGCATCCTGCAAGGGCTCATTACCACGGACCTATTTCAAAGTGGTGGGATGGGAGTTAAACTAATTTTATTTCTTCTGACTAATGAAAATGTGCTCCATTTGAACTTGCTGGAAACACATATTGATCCAAGAGGTTAAGCCTTTAGTGTACCACTTTATCATACATTTGAACTTCTAATTTAAACATTGAAATCATAACCTGATAGTGTTAAAATTGTCATGTTAGGCATGGCAGCTATCATGGCAGCTATGTATTCAAATCATCTGTGAATTTTCACTAAGCAAAGTTCATGCTCTGTCACTTTGAGGCTTATGTCATGTTTTGTGGTGTTGCTTGACACTGAAGTTCTGCCTCTAATGTCTGCCTGTAAGGTTCTTCTTATTTAAAAAAGAAAAAAATAGAAAAAAGAGGAGAAAGTCTTTATAATAAGAGAGGGGAGAATTAAATCTTTCATTTTCGCTGAACACAAAACTGTAGTTGATAATCACTGGTAAGAATCAGTTTTTTATCTAACCCAGCACAGAGAAAGGACATCAGGGTGCATCTGGATGGGATCTGCTTCACATGCTGTGTCTCTTCTCTTTATTGCCAGTTGTTCAGGCATGAAGAAAAAACACTTCCAAAGAGCACATTCACACTTTGATGGAACATAAACTTTATCCCACTGTTTAGCAGTATGAACATTCAGGATGCAAGTCAACCTCAGGGCACCTAGTCTTTAATGCTTCTTTTTTTTACTTTTTGCAAGAATGTATTCTGCTGCTGAACTTCACATAATATTAAAGGACAAGCCAGCAGCTATGCTTAATATATTTTTTTCATTCACATAAAATGAAAACTACACGTTTTATTTTGTTCTACACATGATCAGTAAATACAGCCTAGAATTTAAAGAAATTACTTAACAATTTATTTCCCGTTGGGTAAGAATGTCTGCCTTCCAGTAATCAAAAAGTCAAGTTCATTTTCCATCCTATTCACCAAAAAACTTAAATGACCAAATATAACGCAATCAGTGGGAATATAGGTTTGTCCAAACTATCTCCATTCTACTGATGTTCAAGATGCCTGACACCAGGATTGTGTCACTTTTTACACAGCTGTTTCTGGATTTTTCTTTGGGTCTGGGGAAAGAAAACAAACAAACAAAAAAACAAAAAAAAACCCCAACCAAACCGAAAAAAAACCCCAACCCAAAACCCAAGGCAAATACACCACTCATGCCTCACTTAACTCAAAAGCCTTAACTCAAAAGCCAAGGGTACTTTGTAGTATTGGAACTGCATGAACATCCAAAGGTCTTTGAAGACCGGGTCCCAAATCCTTGTAAAATGTATTTCAATTATTGATCCTAGAGAATATGAAACATTTGGCAAAGAGATTGAACTAGTTTTATGAACGAGATAGCAGTGCATGAGAGCCCAAAATAATTTTTAAATAAATTTATTAAGAACTTAACTAGGCACTGTTTCATTTAGTTTAGTGTTATAATTTGAAGTGAATGCATAAATGACTTCACATAGGGTGTTGCCAGCTGAACAAGTAGTAAAATATATGTGTTCCTCACAGTTTTGGGACATGCTCCAAGCCTCATCACTGCTTCCCTTGGAGCTAAATTCTAGCACACAAAATATCTGATGAGAGTTGTCACTCTAATAGAGATACATTAGTTATAATGCAGATTACATCCAACAGAGAGAATTGCCAGTGGTATCTCACTGTCATTTTTCAGAGGAAAGCTGGAACAGATATGGGCAATATTTGAAAAACAGAGCTCTTTGGGTCCCCACTGGTAACATCAAAACATTTGTAGAAATATAGTCTCATAACCTTTTGAGCAGCTGCCAGAGGTTAGATGACTGGAAACTATCCAGGAATAACTGGGTATTTTTAAGAACGACTAGTTGATCTGGTCCAAATTTGCTGTAGCAGGGTGAAGAAAGAAAGATTTAGAGAAACACTAGCAAAAAATACTTCTGGATAAACTAGAAGAGTATGTAAGGAACTCACATCTCTTTGACAGAGACCAGTTTTTGTAAAAGATTTATTTGATTGTTATCATAGAGATTTTGATATGCACTTAAATGTAATTTACATGTACATCAAGATCTTTTCACATTAAGAGCTGAAAAGGAAACAGGAACAAAAATAAGTCATATCTCTGAGTTGTGGATTGGAAGCATGATGGTAGGAAAGCTAATGGAAATCTAAGCAATTTAAAAGAGTGCAAGCAGAATAAAGCACTTATCTCAAGGGAAATGTTCATGATCACAGTATAAAAACCAAGAAAAACATACATAGGGTTGTTCTCAAAGACAGTGCTGGTAAAAAATATAAATTAACTGCAGAAGAATTTAATCCCTTCCAACACTTTGGTCCTAGTATACCAAAGGTCACTGCCAGATAAAGCAGTACCATACTCTGAATAACTGCCTAAATAGAGGAAAATTGCATAACAGCCTTGATTTCCACTTTTCCTTTACCCTAGTCACTGAAATATTGCATTATGTGATCCTTCAAGAGACTGATTTGTCTTCTCAGAAATTAAAATATCAGGCTGAAACAGGGATTAGTATTTTGTTGACTAAATAATTAAAGAACAAGTGAATTTCAGGAATGTCTTCTTGATTGAGGAGTTCCTCAATTTCCTTACTTTTTTGGAAACTGGTTATATTGGGGTTATGCTATAAGGTTTTGATAGTAGGGAGGGCTGCAGGAGTGACCTCTGTGAGAAGACAGCCTGTCTTGGACAAAGTGAATTCCACCAGCCCCCAAATTGTACCTACCACCTGGCTAAACCTGAGCCTATCAATAAAGTTAATGGAACCTCTGAGAAAACAGATCTGAGAAAGGGTAAAAAACCACATTGTAGTATCTGTAAAAGTGACAACTGAGAAAAAAATGAAACAACCCCACAGACAGCAAGGTCAGGGAGGCAGGAGGAGAAGGACATGCTTCAAGCACTGGAGCAGAGATTCCTGTGTAGCCTGTGGAGGTGACAATGGGCAGGTTGTCTGTCTGCAGTCCCTGGAGGAATGTGCCAGAGAATATATCTACACTGCAGCCTGGGGAGGAACCCATGCTGCAGCACACGGATACAGCCTGAAGGAAGCTGCATACCATGGCGAGCCCACTCTGCATGGGGCTCCTGGAAGAAACTAGTGGAGAGAAGCCCACACAAAATCACCCTTTTTTTCCTGGAATTATGGTCCATGGGGGACCCACTCTGGAGCAATCTGTTGATAAAGACTGTCCCATGAAAAGACCCCATGATGAAGCCACTCTTGGAGAACTGCAGCAAACAGGAAGGACATGTTGTTGTAGTTCATAAAGGACTGTATCCTGATAGAGGGGGCCTCATGCCAGAGCGGGGGAAAAGTGTGAAGAGGAAGGGGCAGCAGAGATGTATGAACTAACTGCAACCACTATTCTTCATCTGCCTGCACCACTGAAGGTGGGAATGAGGGAGTGAAATTGAGCTTGGGAAGAAGTGGGTAGTAGGGAGAAGGTGTCTTTAGTTTTTTTTTTGTTTCTAACCATCTACTGTACTGTTAGTCATTAATAAATAAAATTAACATTCTGTAAATCAAGCACATTATTTTTGTGACTGTAACTAGAGAATGATATCCCCATCTTTAGCTCAATGGATGAGCCTTGTTGTTTTATTTTCTCTCTGAGAGGGAGAGAGAGTTGCTGATGATCCAACCTGGATTAAGTCACAAGACTGGTTGTTTTCAATATTTTAGGGGATAAAATAGCAAAAGTTGAAGACTTGTTCCACTGATACAAAATGAACACCAGAATAAATAATTGTGTACAGTGCTAATAAATGGATTAACAAATGGATTTAATGTTGTCATACTGTATAATTATTTTATATATTTTATGTATTATTTATTTATATTTGTATCTATTCTCCTTTGTGATGATATGTTAGATGTTTGTAATATATGAGCTGAAAATAAAAGAAGGAAAAAGAAGCACAGAATTATTTAGGTTGGAAAAGAGCTTAAAGGTCACCAGGCCCATCCATAAACCTAACACTACCAAGCCCCATTAAGCCATGTCTCTAAGTGCCACATCCACATATCTTTCTAACACCTCCAGGGAGAGTGACTCCACCACCTTTCTGGGAAGTCTGTTCCAGTGCTTGAAAATTTTCTCAGTGAAAAAGATTCCTAAGATTCCTAAGATTCCTAAGATTCAATCTACACTGCCCTGGTAAAACTTGAGGGTGCTTCCTCTTGTCCTATCCGTGGTTACATGGGAGAATAAGCCCCACCAGGCTACAGTCTCTTTTCAGGCAATCATAAAGACCCACAAGGTCTCCTCTGAGCCTCCTTTTCTCCAGACTAAACAACCTCAGCTCCCTCAGGTGCTCCTCATAAGACATGCTCCAGACCCTTCCCCTGCTCTGTTGTCCTTCTCTGGACATGC
>VZUI01043926.1:0-150713 GCA_013401135.1 Cettia cetti
GGAGGGAAGGGGGGTTACATTCTCCATTCCAGGGAAAACTCCAGTTTTCCCCTGGCAGATACCTGTCTCTAAACCAGGACAAGAGGAAAAAAAATTTCCAATGGCCATCATACTCCTAATTTCCTAATCAATAAAAAAATTCTAAGTAATTATGAATTTATTTCTTAAATGTATATAATTAAATAGCTATAAATTTTTCTTGATCTAAAACGCCTATAAAATGGATCTCCCTCTTGGTTACCTGTAATAGATTGGGTTTTATACTGTTCTCAGAAATAACTCTACTTCATGTCCTCAATGGGCACTTGAGTCAGCATGATTATGATTTCTCTGGTCCCTCTCAGCTACACACACGCAGTCTGAAAAGACTCAGTAGGGATCTGGCAGACCTGTGAAAATAAAGTTCTGAGACAGGATCTTTAACAGCTTGGCAAAAAGGAAAACGATGTTGTCAGGGAGAAGTTGGTAAAGCAACTAATTTACATAAACTTGTTTACATATATCAGGATTAACTCTCATATGAAAACAAAATGATTACAATTTAAATCTGAGCTATTTTTCACATAGTTCTACATGTGTACACAGAGACATATGTCTTGCATCTTAGCCAGGTGAAGTGTACACACAGCCAGGTGAAGTGTACACACAGCCCACCTTATGTTCTGTACAGCTTGCATATCTCATAAACCTTTCCCAGACTCAACTTACTTCCACAGATACCCTCATATGTCTTAAAAATGTTTGCCTTTTTAATTCAAGTAATTTCTTCAGTTGTTCTTCCTGCTTTAAGCTCTAAATTAGTCTTATTACCGACTTTAAAGCTTATTTACCTTACTCCTGACTTCAATATAAGGTCTTGTTGGCTTCTGCCTATCCCTGATACATTCCTGTTATCACTAACAAACAGAATTACAAAATCTAGACGGGGACTAAAATCTCAATGTCATTTGAATATAGGTGCTTCTTAGTGTGTGTGAAAAAAATCCCACATTATCTTTTCCTGACATCCTTGTCAGGATTTCTTTCTTCTCCTTCATTTCTTTTAAGAACAAGTAGGAATAACAGCATTAATATGATGAACATACATCACAATTATATTACAATAATATGAACAAAATACTTTAATGAAGTCTTAATCATTACTTAGTATATTACAAATTTCATATGGAGAAAATAATAACTTACATATATAATGAATAATATTGTAGTATGACTAATATAGTTGTAAGTTAATTACACACTGTGCAGCTGATTTAGTTGCATTTAGCTAAGGAGCTGTTTCAAGCTCACTGCAGATTAATTATGTCTTTAGGTATATACTCTCCTTCGTAACTGTCACTTGTAACTGTAGCTGTTGACAAAGCTGCTCTGTAGAAAAGCTGCTCCTTCCTTTATGAGAACAAATGCCCCACACTCCCAAAATAACAAAAGCAACAAAAAAACCCCAGCAAAATCCCTGATCAAGACTCAAAGTCTCTACTAGCTAGAGTATGCAATGACAAAACACCAGAGGACTGCATTTCTTCCAAAAAAAAATACTTTCTTTAGTACCTACTTAGTAAGGTTATGCCTCATTGCATTTTATTTAATACCTAGCTTTCCCAAATTTGACATAGATGAAATTTAACATTTTCTCAATTCTAGAAATTGTTCTATTTCACAAATTCCTTATAAACTAAAGAGAAGGATATAGGTAACTGCCTAAGACTCTCCCTATGATTTTTCCCAAAGTTTTTAGTGACTAATGGAAAGAAGTCACTTTCTAGCCTTTGATTCCATGCCAGAAGAATAATTTTATAACAGGAATGGATAGTAACCACTAGCAAGTGAGATACTTTTAAATATAAAACAAGGGAGCCTTTCTTAGTTCAAGGTGTTCAGCCTTGTTCTCACCATATCACGAAAAGTTAAATGAGTCTCAAATACCTAAAATGACCAAAGAAAAAAATCTACATCGGAAACTAGAAGGGGAGGATGGTAAGTCAAAGCTGGAGGCACTGTGCAACTATTTGACTTTTCCAGGTTCATTGCAAAACTGCAGAGAAGCAATTACATTTTTTAGCACATCATTCCTACTTCCTGTGATTCTCTTTGAAGCAAAGACTGGTGCATTTAGGTCACTTTAGGACAAGCCTGTTTAGGACAGTTCATAGCAGGGGAACAGACTATATTCAGTTTGAATTAAGACTCCCAAACTACATGTTTCGCAGACAGAAGGGACTCAGCATCAATTGCTACACTCCTACTGAGCAAAATTACTTGCTATTTTAAATATAGCCCACAGGACTGCGTTTTCACTGAACCTGACAAAACACACAGTGAATTCAGCACAAACCTAGGTATTCTTACCATGCTGTAAAGGAAACCACACACACACGTCTAAATAAACTTATTTGATAAATACAAATATTTTCAGAAAGTTACAGCATATGCTGACATAAAACTATACTTTAGCATTAAAATAAAAATAAATAAATGACCAGCCAAACAGGAAGAACAATCTAAATAATTTGAATTTCTTTACACTTATAAGAAATAAAAGAAAGGTACTCAGGAAAAAAGAAAGTACCTCAGGAAATCATATTTCTTTTGTAGTAGTAAGATTCATTGCACAGTAGAGTAAGCTACAAAACTTTAGTTCTCGGCACAAAAGTACCTCCCACATCCCATGCAGTACAGCACAGCTCTCATACTAGGGTGCCCCAATATACATTATGAAGGGTAGAATAATATGATGGGAAGAGGGATTGAGAAGGTAATCCTCACTGGCAGAAAGAAACTACCTAACAGGAAACACCACCAGCAGTGTTGCAGTACAGACATTACCAACTCTAAGACTAGGTACATCTTAGTTATGGAATTCATATTCTCTGTGTCCAGGAAAATATTGCAGCACATTAGTGAAAGGAAACCTGCAAAGAGCCTCCTGTTGCTTCTTATTTAGAAATTATTCTAGAGATCCAGCTTTCCATGGCACACAGTAGAGGTTTGTGGCTTTCTGCCATATGAAAAAAATAACCACCTGCAACAAAACCCCTACATCATCATATTTGCCACATAACATATCCAAAAATTTCTGCAGAAGAATTTAAATATTTCAGCAATAAAGCTGGAAAGAGTAGAGAAGATTCAAACATGCAAGTAGTAAAACCTGTAAGAGTAAGTAATGTGCAAAAAAATAGCAATGTAAGGAAATTAAACAAGATGATACACTGAACTATTAATGATTCCTCAATATAACAGTATTTCAACTCTGGGATTAAAGTGTTCTGAATATGCTGCTTCTGAAAGAGAGCAGAGTTCTCCCCACAGATATATCAACCATTTTTACAGATTTGGCTACGTGACTGAGACTATGAGAAGCCCAGTATCAATATGGATCTTTTAATATTACATTTGCATTCACACATGGATGAATTGTTCATTTTCTTAAACCTTTTTGCAGGGAAAAAAAAAAGTGTTTCGGATTACAAAGCAATAATACTATGAAGTGCTCCTTCCCTCCTTGGCACAGAAATAATGCAATATATCACAGCATTCCATTAGCACATTCAAATGGATGATTAGGATTCACAAAATCACTTAGGCATGTGTTTATTTTCATATTAGTTCAAGAAACCACTAAACATCATTTCTAGTTATGTATACCTAAAAATCCCAATTGAATAATTAATCACTTTGCACCAAATGCCCAGAATTCAATATGTGCATTTGTCCAGTCATATTAGTGAAAATGCAAAAAATGCTTAAGAAATTACCCAAGTATTTAACTGCTTCATTAGATCAGGAAAGTTTAAACAGATACTTAAATGTCACATTGTATCAGTGTTAAGATGTGCATGCACTTAAATTCTGCACTGAATCAGCAAATGCCCTTAGGATACTTTCCTATGCAGAAAAAAAATTCCTATTTATCACCATGAACAGCAAAATGCTGAGGTTTTAAAATTTCAAAATATGGGGCCAGCATAAAACTTAAATTCATTCACAGCTGTAAATATATACAATAACAAATACCTTTTTTTGGTAGTAATAAATATACTTGAAAATAACACAGATATTAAATGACATAAAAAATAAAAGATTATGGAATCCCATAGTCAGTTAGAGGAACAACTGTACCTAAGCCTCTGGTATTTGAGAGTAAAACCTCTGGTAGTCAAAGTTTCTGTTGATGCTAATGAAAGTCCGTTCTCAAGAAAACAAAAAATATGGCTTCTACACAAGACGTTTCTTCCTTTTTTTTCCCAGTCTTGAAAAAAAAAAAAAAAAAGTATAATGGAAGTGTAGGTTGATGACTTAAAGCACAGTGATGGGGAAGCAGACTCCTAACAAGTTCAAATTCATGATTATGAGAATTAAGAAGTCATATTTTTCTCTAGTGGCAGAATAAGAGGCTCTTAGTGACTGGTTAAGGTTGAAGAACATTAAATCATGAGCCCCCAAATACCTATTTGATAGTGCATTTGGATAGTAACATATGAGGAGTCATAAAAGTACACTTGTCTTTGTCGTACACCTTTACTACTTTATAATAATTCTTCAGAGAACACATCCTGATTGTGATATTACTTACTCCTACTAATGAAATTTCCCCTCTATGTGATAACTGCTACTTTTTAATTAATCCAGCATATAATACTGACTTGTTTCTCAAAGAACTTACAGAACATTTCCAGGCACATTCAGCTATCTTCACTGCCTTAACTAAAAACACTTGCAAAAAATATTTTTGTTGAAGACTATCCAAGTGAGAATATCACCATATTGCAGTGAAATCAATTACCACATGTTGTAAGGACTGAATGAAAGACAGAGGTGTTCTACTTCCATAAGTTCTGTTTTAGCATTAAAAATTTCTACCTATTGATTTTAGAAAAGAAGTCCGTCAGAGTAATATAAGTTTTCTGAATTTCCATGAACAAGTTAATCAAATGGACAAAAACAACAGATGGAACAGGAATCTGGATATCCCAGCACTCTTCCAGGTTACTGTCTTAATTGGTGTCCTAGAGCATTTTTTTCCCTCCAATATGTTCTTGTGTATGTGTTTGCACGTGTATTCAAAATTTCAGCTGAATGGAGGCTGGAAGATTCTTATTCAAATCCTGTAACAGATAAGATGTTTTCCACATCCTAAGTACCTCATGCAAATTAAATAATCTGAATATGATCAGCTGTAGCTTTAAGCTTCCTAAGGAACTTGATTCTGCTGACAATAACTCTTTAGAGTATGTAGATAAAACAGTACCAATAGCAGAGATCCCAAGTAGGCTTATCCTAAAGCATGCATTCACATGATCAGTGGAGACAAGGGAGAAGCAATTCTGGGCCTACAAAGAATGTAAGCCTCTAAGGGACTCTGCTGGTTTCCTAAGGGACAGCAACCCTTGCAGTCCTCCTAGCCACAACACTAGGCAATCATCTAAGTGTGAACAGAGAGAATATGCATGTTCTTTACATATGTAACAGCTATTTAGCTTGGTCAAAAACAAAAGTTCAAAACTTCAATAGAATCTGGCCCAAGAAGAAGAAAATGGAGATGAAAATCAGAGAGTTACCTAATCAGTCAATCATGCAGAACATTTCTAGTTGAGCACAAGGACATACAATGATTGCTAATATAATCTTTAGAACTGCCTTCTGTAAAAACCAGTAAGTACCATACCATTTGGTTTATTTTTACACCTTGAATACTGCTCAAACATCAGTGAAAACTGTTTTAATTTTAGAATGATATTCACTGTTTTAACATAGGGAAGGTTGCACTATGCCACACTGTCTAGTATAATTTTCCTTAAATCCTAGCTCAGTAATATTTCTTTCTATACAAACTTGTAACTTGTCTTAAAAGACAATGCAGATGTTTTCAAGTTCAGTTTATGATGCTCCAAAAGTCTAATTACAGAAGTGCTAGGGGCTTAGCAGCATATGCTCTGCAATACCCTATGCAATTACAAAAATTCAAGTGATAGTTAAACAGCATTGATAACATTTTATTTCCTATTAACATCAAATAAATTTATGATTTACTTAAAAGGTTAAAAAAAAAAAGAAAGAAAACAAAATGTTTACGGTTAAAGATCTTCAGTACTGATTCATGTTGACCTAATTTTGGCTCCATAAAGTCTAAACTCTAAGCTAATTCAGCAGCAGAACAGTAAATTCAATATTATGCTTGCTTCTGGAAAACCTACTTTAGGACTCACATCCTAACATCTATTCATAATGTCTTTCAGTATTATTACCCACAAAAATGGAACACAATAAAAAGAGCTATTAGTAGGTAACAGAAAAGTCAATGGGAAATAGATGAGTTGTTTGGTTTAAAAATTGTTACCTTTTTTGAGATAAGCCATTATCTGAGCCCAGTAATTGTTTTTTATTTAATATTTTCAAGTAGTTTACATAAAAATGTAAAAATCAGGGTCCAGCAATGTTCGTTCTCAGGTGACTAGAACTGTGCCCTTGGTTTGGCCAACAGCTATTTGCTCCAATCAAGGAGAAGCTTCTGAAAAACTCATCTGTCTTTAGGAATAAGAGCTATTAATTTTGAGATATCAAATAAAATTGTGAGATTTTTTTAAAAGAACTTCATTATAGTTTTTGCATGATTTAATCCATTTCTCTTGAATATCCACCTGGATGAGAAAGCACAGATATTGTGCCCTCTCACACATTCCTACCCCTAAGTATGTAAGATGTCTTTTTTCCCCCTTCCACACGCTCTTTTCAACAAAGCATTTGGTGAAAGACAAGGTTTCTAATGTTTAATCAAAATGGAACACTTAATGAGGGATTCCTTCCATTATCAAAATACCCCTTTTGTCTCACTTTGAGACAATCATTTGAGAAGCACTAAAAATAAGCCATATCACTTTCTTACACATTTGACATTATTTAAAAACTTCCCAATAAAAGATAAACAGCCTTGACAGCCACTCCCTTTTCTGTGATTAGTATCAACAATATAATATTGCTTGACAACTAAGCTACTTACCCCTAAGCTTAAAAGAACTTTTTCTTTGCACCTTAGCAGTACGTAAAATCTCTGGCCACGCCATTATGGAGTTTCCTAGCAGTGCACATGGAAGTCCTTCTCAAGGTAAACAATATTCTCAAGTTGTTTTCCTGTTTCAGTTTTATGTGAGAGTTTGCCTCAATGTCTGTTGGTCACCCACCTTCCATGGCTGCTGCTCAGGACTCAATCAGCACATGCTTATTTCACCATCTTTCATGTTTATCTGGTTTTGTGTGTGCTTGAATTGAGTACATTTATTGTGAATAGAATACAGACCATCCATTTCATAATTAATAATGTGCATTTATGCTTTATTATGACTGCATCACTGAAGAAAATGGCTCAATCCAGGTGCAATCTGAGAGCAGACTTGATAATAATTGTTTTCAAAGATATGGTTTATTTTTTAGGGTATCATTATCCACTTTTTTCCATAGCATAGAGTCATGAGTATATGATGATTTAGTCTGAGGATTATTTTGTTTCCTTGGGCGTTGCTTTGAGGCTCTTTGTTGTGGGGGTAATTTCAAGCATTGAACTGAAAATTTATTATGGATTTTGTGAAAATATTTCCCTGTTCTAAGATAGCATTAGATTAGAGAAGTGTGGTGCTTTTTGGGGATTTTTTTATAGGCTTGAGATACAGATACAAAAAAAAATAGCTAGGATAAAATAAACCAGGAGTGTTACAAAAACAGGCTTATCTGAAGCACTTGTCCATGTACATGTTGAGCCACAATTAATGGTAAGCAGCTGCATGCTTGAAGAAAGCAGAAAAAGTTAAACTGTTTTATCCATAGGAAAAAGGTTTACCATGACAAATAATATGTCCAGTGAAATACTCTGTCTACACACACACACTCCCTCTGATTATAACAACAGCAAGTTAGCTAAATGAAGTGACAAGACTGAAATTCCAGTACTGCAGCAACTGCAGAAATGCATTGCAAGCCCAAGCATACAGTCTGTGATAACAAAACAATACTGACATTACTGAACTCTGTCCTTCATGATCACTGGGATATCACCCTAGTGCATGAATGTATGACTATTAAAGCTGTTTTGGTAGAATATGGGGAAAATAACTTATTTTCTCTAAAGTACATCAGTAATTGAACTTGCCACTGTGGACAGTTGGCCTGATGTTTCCCATCTCTGTCATGAGACATGTCTCTTCATTTGTCCTCTAATACTACCAGCTATGTTTGTCCAGCTCCCTAAATCTGTCTTTCCAAGACAAGCTTTCATTTTCAGATGATCCTACTATATTTTTGAAGAGGTTTCTTGCTTTAGTTTTCCTTAGGGTGGTGGTATCTTTGTTTTTTAAAGCAAATATGATTTGACTACTTTAATGCACGTTTTTCTTGGATATTTAGCTTGTATCAGTGACTCCAGTATTATTAGGAAGCAGATGGAACTTCTCTCCTGGTATCTTGCCATCCTGACAGAATGATGGATGTGAGCAATTGAAAAATCTTTATCTTATTCTACATTGCTCTTGGATGTTTTCTAGCGCCTGCTTTAAAGCTGACACACAGCTTGGCATCCACTTTTTACGGTCCTTCCGTGCTTTGTGTTTCCATCAGGTTGAACATTACCCATATTCATCCACAGTTTGTTACACATAAATCTCAGTTTGTTTCTTACCTTTTTCTCTGTACTTGGACATAGTACAGTTGTTATGTACATATCAGAGCTTTGAGACTGCCATAGAAAAAAAAGACTTGTTTGGCTTGAACATACTAACCAAACCTTTCACATACATACGCTACTGTCTCCAACTTTCCTTTCAACTTAGTGTATCATCTTCCTTCCAAGGGGTAAATTGCTTTCTGATTGGTACCTTTGGCAAAACAACTAGATTTGCAGAGGAAGAGAGAGCAAGGGATGCCACACTCAACTTCAGCAAGGCTTTGAACACTGGCTACCCTAGCATTCTTCTCTCTAACTTGAGATGTTATGGTCTTGATTGCTGGAGAGAGTTTTAAAAAGAGACTGACTAGATAAGGAAATTCACAGGTAAGAGGGCAACTCCAAAGAGGTCTTATAGCAGACTGCAAGTACATATGAGGAGGCATCAAGAGGACAAAGCCAGACTCTTCACAGCAGCACATAAGACAGGAGGATGGGAGACAGATAATTTATGTTGAAATGAGAGATTCAGAGAGGATGCAGAAAAGAACACTTTCATCGAAAGGACAGTCAAGCAGCACAATGGGTTGACCAAAGAGGTTGTGCATTCCTTGGGGGCTTTTAAAATCTAAACAGATAATGTCCTGAGCAATGTGATCTGCTCTCATAGCTGACCCTGTTTAGAACAAATGACTTCCTGCAATCCCTTGCAACCTGAATTATGGTCCTAAAATATCAAGAGCCCCATGTCAAGCACAATTTTATTCGGTTTTACTTTCTAAACATACATTTAGATTGTTTGTTATTAAGTACAATTTCTGCCATACCATTACAAAGTTCATACAGCAAGTTCTATTCATGGTGGATTAGAGGCTGTGCTTATTTGGCAACAATCCATGAAGCAATGTGCAATATGTTATAGGTCACCATTAGTTTTCACAGTGCCTTGGAGAAACAGGAAAAATTAAAAAACAGTGTAATTCATTCAAGTGTAGGTTTCTGCATGTATGCAGGAAGAATCACCTAAGAAAAATCCCACATGAGGTGTGAAGTAATGGTTCTTCAGAATAGTACCGGAAATTAACAACAAATCACAAATCAAATATGAATAAAGAAATTCTGCTAATATTAAGAAGTGTAGACAATACATAGAAAACCACAGAGAAGCACAAACCAGAGATGCAGTTCCTCAGATATGAAGAGTTGCTTAAAGCCCTTTCAATCCATTCAAACTGTGAATTTGAAGTGAACTTCACTTCCCTACAAGGGAGGAGCAAGAAGATACATGCAGGGCTTTCTTTTTTGTATTCTTGTTTTATTATTTAAAACTGCCCTGAATAAATAAAGAATGCAACTGTTCCTTTAAACATTTTGACTATGTGAATACTAATGGAAAATGTTACTTTTCTTATTAAGTGATTAGTTTTTCCTTTATATTTTTATAGGACCTTCAAAATGACAATATAAATTTAGTATTATGGCTGCTCATAAACCATTACAAACAACACAAATATCTTCTGTATAAATAGGAAGGTAGAAGGTCCTGAAAAATAATTCAGGTTTGAATGCAAGGAAGTAAATTTATGCAAATTGCTGTCAGTCATCTATGTATTCATTTCACTAGCAAAACAACATTATAAATGATCTCTAGCCAACAGTTCTTCACTGAAAGGCAAGTGATGCAAATATTTATTCAAAACAGAAAAAGAAAATCACTTAAGGATAAGCATAAGTCTTACCACGCCAATAGAAAAGTAGTTATTGATGATGTTGTAAGGCACTGGGTCTCCTTTCTCGTCTTTATCATTGGGTATTACTTCGAATTTCCACCTGTCCAGTAAAATCTCTGAGCTATTCTCAATGTCTTTTAAGATCTTCATCAAATTCTCACCTTCATATCCTAGCAAAACATAAAACCAGTTATTTAATCGAGCATAATATGTAATTCATTACATTTTCTTTCTAGATGGTTGGACAGGACTCTGAGCAACCTGATCTAATTGAAGATGCCACTGCTCATTGCAGAGAGGGTTGGACTAGTTAACTAACCTTTAAGGATCCTTCCAACTCAAAATATTCTAAGATTTTATGACTGGAAAAATGAAAGCAATGCATATAATCCTTAAAAGCAGGATTGTGCTTGAAGTATTGAAAATTTTCCAGCACTTGTCATTAAAAGAAGTACAAATACAAGGCTAATTAAGCATGTAAATTTAGAATAATTCTACAGATTTCAGTGGACATCAAATTTGTGATGAAGAAAATAATCAGATCTTAAAAATTTTCCAATCTCTTGAATTTTCCAAATGATCCATAAAGAATCCATGAGAAATTGATCTTAATACTTAAATTCCTTTGATTTCAAAACCTATGGAAAAGAGACATATTGCTGTTTTTCAGACACTGAAAGGTTAAAAGCTGTCTACTCATTTTCATATATTGTTTCAATCTGCTTTAGCCTAACAAACCCAAAACTTCAAATCCATGGCTGATAGCTTTATCAGCAGAAGTAACGTTTTTGCTTATTTCAACAACTTCTTCATGAGCCTCATCCTGCTTTGTAGAGAGAACTTACTCTTAGTCGCAAATAAGCACTCATGTAATTCACTAACCTGAGCAGAAAACTTGTTTATGCACTCATGAGTAAATACAACATACACATGTGTGCAGAAGAAAAACTGTGGGGGTTTTACTAAGTGACATAATCAACTCTGAATATTATCCAGAACAAATGACTTTGTAATAGATAGCTAAGATCTGGGGATTCAGTCCTTCTTCAAAGCAGAAAAAACAAGATTTCCTATTTAAGCAATATGTACTGCTGGAGTTATTAACAACTTTAGCAGGGCAAGCCACTCAAAGCCTCCTTGCTCAAAATCCATTCCTGATGTATTTGCTTACGGTTGGCTAGCACACTTTTGGTAGTTACTGCTAACCACCAAATGACAGCAGCATGCACAATTCCATTTCTCTGCAACCTTGAGATCACTCCCCAGAAATTTAGTTTCTGGAATGCCTGTCTCCTCTCCCATCTATGGAAGTTCCAGAAAATCTGTATTATGGTATTGTTTACCACAAAGCAACTGGGCAAAGAATGATGAAACCCATCACTTGATGAAACAATATTTCCCTATTGTTTTTTCCTCTTAAGTCCAAATGGAATCACTTAAGATACAGAACATAAATAAAAATGAAGGTAGGGACAGGTCACAGCTAATATAATTAAATGTTCTCACAGCTGACCCAGCTTAGAACAGCAGATTGGACTAGTGACTTCCTATGACCTCTTTCAGTTATTCTATGGGTCTATGAACAATTCAGAAAGTTAAGCAAGGCTGATATACATAAGGTTTTGTCTCATTTGATTTCCTTTTTTCCCCTAAGACACTGAAAATGTAAACAATTAAGAGCTGTGACAGAGAAAATAAAGAAAGTTTTTAAATGATTTGACAGAACATTATGGTTAACAAAGTGCTACAGCATGAAAAACTACTGAGAATTTGCTAAAGACTATCTGGCAACAAGGAAGACATTTGGAAAGGAAACTGATGAGACAGAAAAGTAAGACAGATATGTGCAAAGGCTGAAAAGTTCCAAATAAAACAACCAAGTTTCAAATACAAAACATCTCAACTGCAAAACCAAGACCTGAAATAGACCTGGCTATGACCCCATAAATGGAGGTGCTTTCACCACAGACAATCTTGTCCAAGATTTTCTTCCTTGTGTCTCCTTCCACTTATCCTGTAATACAGATTCTGAATGCAGTTTTTTGCAAGAGCTGAAAGTAAGTCTCCATACATCCAGGAAAGGATGAGGGTATTAAAGGTTTGATTTTCTAAATATTCTTCTTTCAGCATTCTTTGCCTTCTCACTTTCTGATAAATAGTACCATAGCACTTATTGTCTGGAATCCTCTGTTGGAAAACAGAAAGGGAGTGGATCGAAGTAACTAGTCCGAGGCTGAGACATGTTTTTCATTTAATATTCTTAAAGATTAAAAAAGATTAAACCACTCCTAACCCATTATTAGATGTTTTCCATAACCCTTGAAACTAACCCAGTTACAAGCAATAACTGCAATACAGCTGGTAAAAAACTAACCAAACAGCTATACACTATTCTCATTACACCTTGGAATGTTTTTGGTGTCAGCAGAAGCTAAAACAAGATATGAAGTGTGATTGCAACCTTTAATATCTTACATATCTATACAACAATTACAAACAGATATTCCAAAAATAGAAGAGGTGATAATGGCTCTTTACGAAAACAAATCCAAATGTAGATGTTGATGTAAAAGGTTTTTTTTTTTCTTTCAATTCCATAATAAATTGCATTTTCATTTGTGTTTACCTCCTCCCCATCTCAGACACCTTGCTAAATCATTGCCAGTCCCAAGAGGCAGGATAGCAACAGGAGGATGCTTAATCAAGTTCGCCTTCTCTGTGAATAAAGAAAGAAAAAAAACCACAACTAAGGAACAAAAATTATCTAATTGCATGATACTATATAACAGTGTTATGTTTTGTTTCAGTGATTGTATTGAAATTATGCTGCCTGCTCCACAATGAGTATTTCACCAAGTCAGTCCATTTTGTAGCCCCTTCTCCACTTAATATTCAATCCTTAATCCTAATTAACTTATTTATTATCACAAGGATTTTGTAATCCTAATTGGCTACTTTGTTATCATAAGGACTTTGCAAATCATAGCTATGACAAACGTTCATAAACAATGATACTCAAGATCTTTCCAAGATTAAATACGGTGTTCTCATTCTAGTTCTCAGCTCTGCCATTCCCAGCAGTGAATACAGAAGAGTAATAGTTAAGGTCATGAATAATGAGGTGAACATTCTACGTTTTCACCTGGGTGACCAAATTTGTGTTAAACTGTGTATTCACCTGGAGCTGCGTCTACACCTGAGCACCACTACCAAGATTTCACTGGAACTAACAAAAGACCTTGGGTCTTAGATGGGTTTGCCCATCAGGAATTAAAGCTGCTATTCAAAGGGAGCACTGACCTGTCTGATCAAGGCTTTAAGTAGCAATTCTGTATTTATTAAACAATGTTTAGAAATGAATGGATTTATAGCATCTTTTCAGTCTTTACTGGTATTTTTGTGACAATGTAAGCCCAAGGATCTTTTCAAAATCTGATGAGAAAACCCTTGTTAAGAAATACAGCCTTTCTGAAAGCTGGAAAATATATTTCAAATATATAATTTGTCAAATTTCCCATTTAATGTGCATGTATAGTTTAAAAGTTATACTTAATGAATCAAACAGTTATTTTGTTTATAGAATTATGCACAATTATCAGCAATAATCAGTAGTTTATCTGCAAAATTGATGTAGCAGGGAAATCTATATTTATCAATATTTTAGAAAGACTTAACATTCACATAACCAGTTTAATGGAAATCTTTCAAAGAATGTAGTATTTAATAGAGTAATTAAAAAAGAAGTTTGAAAGTTTCAAAATGATGACTATTATTTTTTCCTTTTGTTTATTTTTTCTTTCTTTTTTAATTTTCTTTTTTTCTATCTGTGTTCTCAGCTAAAGCTCCTTGTATATCAAGAGATCAGGGAAGACCAAATTAGAAACCTGTAGAGAAACAGGTTACACTTTGTATGCTTAAGTGCCTTTGCTCCCTAAAAGCAGCACTGAAAATACATATTCTGCACCTATGAAAAAAGTTGGTTCCTGCATCCCCCAAGTAATTTCTTAGTTACAGACCACAAAAAATGCAGCAGAACACAGTATCTTACTGAAAGAGAAAATAACTGCATGACATTTTAGATCTCATGAAAAAGGTGATGACACAATTAACAGCCGCAAAACTTTGTTTCTTCCAAGTTTAGGCAATGCGCTTGATATTTATGTACATTAATTTGTGACTCTGAAAGCTATTTGAGAGTTACTTGTAGTAGCTTGCATTTGCAAAAAGACTTTTTCCGATCAAGATTAGAAATAATCCTTTGCTATCATTCCTTTATGACATCAAATTTACTTTTCAGTGAACTTCTTTTTAAAGGTTTTCTGGTCCCCCACAAAGCACACACTTTTAAACACTTTATTAAAATTTGAGCATTTTGACCTCTCTTGATTCACTTCCTAATTTCCACTGTAACACATGCTCACTATTCTTCTCTGAGCCTAACACCAAATAAATGATCATGTGATCTAGAACACATTCTCCTTAATAATCTTTGAAAAAATTAAGTCTTTTAAGTCTGTAATAACTTGACTTCTGGGCCTTCCTTATGATTTTTACAGAGGACTTTGCAGAAAACTGACTGAAAGAACTCCAAAACTGAATAATCTCTTAAAACATTGTCATCATTACAGGATAATATAGTATAAACAAAAATTTGGTAACTAAAAAAGCAAGTGAGCTAAATTAAATTGTCTTGAAATTAGCAAGTTAGATTTGATTCAGTTGGGGAATAGACTTTTAACTGAAATTAAAATAGATTAATTCAAATTTCTTGCTTTCAGGAAATCCAGAAACACTGAACTTTGTCTAGAGATTTTAAATAACTTTTGCAATTTGAGTACACTTAAAAATAACCATGTCCCAAACTAACACATTTCAAGAATTTAAATGAACAAGCTGTTGTTTGAAATAGCTATATCCATGCCCCGGTACACAAGAAGACCATTAAAACGAAAACCATGAGGCAAGCAAAACTGTGTAAAGGCTATAGATTACCTATGCAATCCAAAATCCATCCTACTGTTCCATCTCCACCACATGCTAGTACTCTGAACTCAGCAACATCTCGGAAAAAATTTAACCTAAACAGAATACATGAAGATACCCAATTATAATCAGTATAATTGTGCATTATGTAAACATGTTATGGCTTAAGACATTTTATATAATAGTAAACAACAATTGATCATTTAAAATAAAAGTAATTTCTGCTTATGTAGTAATTTTTTAGAAAAAATGCAATCCAAAATTATTAATTAATACCACTATTATCTGAAAAATTTCAAACAAAATTAGTAACTCCAGGGTTATTAGGGTACACTAATACTAGAAAAAGTTTCGACCTGATTGTTAGTCCAATCTTTGTCTGACTTCAAATGTCATTTGAGACTATTGTCAGGAAACATTCTCTGTTCACTCAGTTGTAAATGGATAGGTAGCTCTCAAGACAGAAAAGTAAGTTGTCTAACTGTATTAGCCATAATATTTACTTGTGAAGTTCTTTCTATAAAGCTATATGAGAACTTATTTCTGGTAGAAGACTGGTACACATTAGCTGAACATTCTGTGGTTGGTAAAAACATCTTTGTGTCATGATTTAATACAAAATGAGAAAGCATCAGACTGAAGGCCCTCCTTCCACCATCCTAAAAACCATATTTTAAAAGTAAAATTTTTTTGGGAATATTTGCCTGGCTATTTCTGCTTCCATATCCATCAAGTGAGTATCACCACCTCCCCATTCACTTCATTCTAGAACAATGTTGCACAATGCTGGAAAGTGAGGATGTATTAAAATAAGGCTAAGGTGCAATATTTTAATTTAAAGGCATCAGTTCAGGACAGCTTTTGACACATGCTGAAACCAGTCCTTATGCATAAACTATCACTAGACAAAAAACTCCAGAAATTTTGTTGTTTTACTATGTATGCAGTGCATGTCCGTTCACATATATTGTATTCATTGGTGTTACAGATATCTTACTGGATAATCTCTATTCTAGTGACCAGATCTGATATCCAGTTTGCAATCTCCTAATAAATGCACAACTAATATATTTTACACAAATTCTTGAATACAAATAAATATAGACAATAGCTTGCAGGTGTTTAATTCCAAATGTTTCCCATACAAAATCCTAATGCTGGAGAGATAATGTAGTTTCTGTCCTTAGAAAGTTTTAAAATTCTTTTGGACCTCTTGATAAAATCAAGAACATGTGAGAAATTACAGAGTAAAAAAGCAAGGATGGGAGAAGGAAATGAAAACCACAATCACCAAAAATGTTATGTAATATGTAGAAGATGACAGGACAACTTCTTGTTCTATTAGTTTTTGACCAGAATTTCAATTTTTGCCAAGTTGCACAGAATAAAGACCATCACATGTCTCACCCCCTGTAATTTTCTTTGCTCAGAAGAGTTCTTAAGTAATTTCAAGTGCAAATAATGCCTGAAGGATGCTTACCTGCCCTGTATTAAAGGCTGCCTTGCCCTTCTCATCCCTTTTATGTTCTACTTCACACATCTGAAGGAGAAGTGCTGTAGGATCTCCTGTGACCCAAATGTCGTGTGCCAGATCTGACTGGGTACACATGGGGAACACATCTAATCAGCATCCGTGCTGGAAGATCCTCTGCTGGAAGACACCTCACAGCACTGCAAGGGCAGGCACTGAGATGTGCCCTGGCCCACAGGTGTGAATGTCCATCCTTTCTCAAGGCCTGGCACAGAGACAAATGCCTCTTGCCACACCACCAGTATTCCCACTTCAAGCCAAAGTGTTGGGCTGGCAGAGAGTTACCAGGTGTAATTACATTGCCTCTATACTGAGAGTATTTCAGCTTAATTTAAAGTCAAATTATAGCCCAGAGGTGACAGCAGGGTATGGACTTCTAAGTATTTAAGCATTTCTACTTCATGTAGCAGGTATGGAAAAGAAAGTCTGGAAAGAACCAACCAACCAAAACAACACCAAAAGCACAGGGTTCATTTTAGCATTACTCCAGACTGGCAGAATATAGACCTAAACCTCTGTCTCTTTTTATAAACAAGCTTCTTCACCATATGGGTATCAAACATTCATTTTGTTTTGACTGTATAGTTAATCTTCATCAAAACCATGTAACTTTAAAAAAAGTGGGGGACTGAAAAATCTGGCAAAACCATATTGTCAAAAACACTTCAATTAACTGCATTTGGATTTCCCTTGGAGCTTTTTATATTTATAGACAGTGAATTTTCCATGCAAAGTACAGCATTAAATTCACATAACTTTTTCTTTTTATAAATATAAAAATTATACATACATTACAATAATAATATATATTAATCTATCACACAAAATGCATAAAATAATGCATGTTACAGTGTATATTTGCATATATAAATGCAGTGTATATAAATATACTATAGCAGATATAAATATTTATAAAATCAAATTAATTTATAAAATTAAATATAGTTATATAATTATATATGTAAATACATCTTATTCATTGAATTAGAATGTGCAGCCTACATTAGGAGTTGGGAAGGGAACACAGTTTTCTGTTTTATAAGGTTTCATTCAGATGCAGTATGTGATACAATTGCAAAGAAAGAATTTGATGCATTTCTTTATAGATCTTTAGGGAGGAAAGTCAGTATTGCTTACCAAGAAAACTGTACTCAATTAGTGTTTTAATAGCACCTGTTACTTTTTATCCTCCATTTTTCACATGGTTTGAAAAGAATTTTAAAAAAATCAACCTGCTGGAGAAGAACTTAGTAAAAGCAGTTTTAAGTGAAACTAAAAAAAAAATGAAAGTCAGTGTGAAGATTTTGAGCAATGTCAGCCTAATTTAAAAGACCAGAATAGAAAATTTTATCCTATTTTCTTGGAAAAATTTGAAACACTGAAAGTGATTGACACCAGCCTAATTTTATTTTCTTTTGCCAGAAACAAGGCTTCAAAGGCAGTTATTGAGTTTCTGCTGATAAATCAGTAATTTCCACCTGAAAGAGGGCAACTGTTTCAGTTACCTATATTACTCTAATTCAGTTTTTCATAATCACCTCATCAAATTCATAGGAAAGCAGTGGATCTATTTATGAAGAAAATACCAATGCTACGGGATATAAATATTTGATTTTAAATCAGGCAGCTAATTGATTTATGCACAGGTAGCAAACACATAAACATTCTTATAGAACTATTTACAGAAATATCTAAAGTATTTATTTCATTTCATTTATTTCATTTATTAGAGTAAATCTGAAGTTTTACTCACAGTAATGAAAACATAAATTGCAGTATTTCCCATTTAGTTACCTGCACATGCCTTTTGTTACACCCAAAAGCAGCACACTATGCAGAGCTTCAAGGTAATCAGCCACACAAGGTGGCATAACAGCAATGCACGAAATCATTCAGCATTTTGCACTCACAGTGGAAGCAAAACTTAAGACTCTCTACAGCCCATAAAAACAATCCAGTAGTGGCTCTCCGGATAGGTTTCAGGTGCCAGCACCACAGATGTCATAAAGGCAAAAGCATTGTTAAGCAACTGCTTAAAATATATCTCTAAATTCAGGATTTTAGTCTCATATGTGAAGACTTCATGAATTCTAAGTACTGCTGATTTGTGGTGTACAAAAATAATTTTTATTATCAGAGTACAACCAACCCACCATTGCTGGCTTTGACATTCTTTGGCAAAAATGTAATTCTTTCAAGAAAATATGGACCAGATTCAATATTTTGTTTGGAAGAAAGTAACTATGCAGTTATTATCTTCTAAAAATATTCCTGGTGTATACACTTTCCTAGAATACTATGGGTATTCCAAATGTTCAACAGCACAGAAATGCTCTAGCAATCAATTCAAATAATTATGGAAAACAGCAGAATTTTCAGAGCAGTCCCATTGCTTTGTGAAGGTAAAAAAAGCCCAGGTGCTGTAGATTCCCAACTAAATTACAGTGTAAGTTGTAGGGATTCATCTTTGGTGTCTTGGGAATCTTTTAAGTGGGCAGAATTTAAGATCTAGGAAGGTCTGTTGAGGGAAACTTACAGCTAGAATTTAAAAAGTAGGATGCTCTCCAAATTAAACGCTTATGGAAGTTACAAAGAAAAACAACTTTTGTGGCTATAATTTCTATAATAGAGTATAAAACCACCATAAATTAGACATTTTAAATAATAGAACTTTAGGGAACAGACGCCTTTCAGAGGGACAAAGACTTTGTGAAACGTTGACCTCTACAGAGTCCTGTGGCTCTGTGGCTCGACTGCTATTCATCCTGCTATTATTTACCTCTCTGTGAGTTGAACAATAACTGAATTTCAGATTCTTCAAGATCATTAAATCCACAATAACAGTTGTTGTCAAAAGTAGAAGACTCCTATAGAGATATAACAACCAAACAGGGAAACTCTTTTCATGGCAAAAAACACAGGTGCTAGGCACAAATTACACAATGCATCAGCCCAGCAATTTCCACGTCACTGTGTTAACTGTGGCAGTCTGTAACTGTGGAGTACCTTTTATGTCTATGTTCAGCTGCAGAGCTTACAAGGTTTTTCCAGCTCACTCGTATCTCTCTACTGCCAATTAAAGAATGTCTAAAGCGTTAATTATTATACCCATGTTTAAAGTGTACTGTTGCCCTTTGGCTTAGAGCTTCTTGATTTTCAGGCCTCGCAGCAAGTCTCCATTGCTGGAAAGGAATCAGTGCAAGAGTCGTTGCCGTGACATTTATTTGCATCATGTACATATTTTTACACAGACTATGTACACCACATGTCTTGACAAAAACTGCTTAAAACCCCTAGCTTAGGCAGGCAAAGAAGCTGCACAAAACGTCATTGCTGCCGTTCCTGCACTTCTCCATGTACCATCCCATCTATTATGAAAGTAGGCAACAAATCCACTTCAATAATTGTTCATCAGGGTTGTGATACTAAAATTCATTGTGAAAATATTTTTCTGTTGTCCTGCTATATGTCTGCTAACTTTCACAGTTACAGAAAAATGCAGAATAAATGGTACAAAGAAAAGTGGGGCTTTTGGGGGGGTTTGAGGGGTTGTGTTTTGGTTTGGGGTGTTTTTGTTGCTTTTTTGGAGTCCCTTATTCCAACACATTTCTCTGCAAGAACATGGTTATTATCCCACTAAAGAGGTAGAACAATATACATAGCAATTGAGCTGCTGACTATTTAAAAAAACACCCAAACCAGCATTTTCAGCCCTTCTGAGATTTATGACTTTCTTAGTCTCCTAATTCTCTTTTCCTTCTCTCTGCCAATTGAAAAGGGGATACAAAGGTTTTAGACAAAAATGAACTGGAAATATCAATTCATGTCTGCCACATATGTTTGGAACTCAAGTTACAAAACTAGTGAATGCTACCTTCTTGCTTGATGACAGCAGCCCACGAAAAAAAAATACCATAAAAAATAAAAAACATTAACTTATGGGTTAAAGCTCACAAGTTGGCTCTAACAAAAAAAATGAGAATTGATAGCTAATACTATAAACATTCTCTAGGTTGAGTAAACATGGCTTAAAATAGTAATTGAAAGAAAAAAAACTCAAAATAGGTTCAACTAAAATGTACTACAGTAATCATAAATGCTTTAAAATAAATTTACATTATGTTTATGCCCTTCTACTAAATAATTTACTGAGATGACGAAATACACTTTGTGCTGTATAGTACCCAAATCTGTTCCATTTTGATCTAAATTTCATATGTAATATGAGAGTATGAAATAAACATAAAATTTGGATTGACAATCCAGTATAACTGACATTCTAGAGACATATGAAGAAGTGGACAGATGGATGAATGGGCAGGTTTTATTAGGCAACTCATAAAACAAGTACTGGAAAGTGAAATACCATTTACTTCTGACTTAAGGGCCAAATTATATGCAGCCTAAAAAGTACTGCCCGGGGCAAGAAGTGATGGCAGGAGACAAACTGGAAATTTAGGATTATTCATTTCTGTAAAATGAATAAAAAATATACCAAAACAAGCAGTGCCTGTTTGAAAATTAATTAGAATTTTCTTCAAAGTGACTCTGAACTAAAACTACTTCGATTTCTAACAGAAAGCGAAATTGAAAACATTTTCTAAAAAACGCTGTCCTTTTTCAAAAGACAAATGTTTAAATTGCTTCTGTGCAGCGTTTCAGCTTGAACTTAACACTGCCCTCCTGTGCCTCTGCCTTAAAATGCATTTTCCTTCACATAGTAAGATTCATGAAAACAAAGTCACTTATGGCAGAAACAGACAGAATTTTTTTTATTTATTTCAAAGAAATAAGAAGACTATGAACAAAAATATTTCAATTATTTTAAAAATCATCCCCTTAATTTCTAGCATGGCATTTATATTATATAGTATGTAAAACAATATTGGTTACTAGTTTTGTCTCAGTTAATTCTTCTAGTCTACTTATTCTTTGAACTAAGAATAATTTTGAATTATACTTAAATTTTCTGTATGTGTCAAGAATAGCATAAAATCAACAAACTTCAATTGAGTAATAAAAACAGCACTAGCATTCAGATACAAGATGATTACAGGCATGAAAGAAATCATGCATACCATTATCTGCATTTTTTGGGCTGGTTTTGCACCATTCAGCAGGTTATTGTCAGCCACACTGCAGTGCACAATGTCAGAACTTCTAAAAGGATTGAACCCAATATGCTTTTCACTTTCATCAATGTTACACACATCTAAAGGTCTAACCAAATAAGAAATGCAAAGATTAAAAAGAAAAGTATTCAAACAACATTGTAAACTTTATGTCGATGAACATATATCTCCCAATGTTCTTCTGCACCTCTTTTCACTGAGGTAAAATTTCATGTATCAGTGATGTAAGTAAACAGCACCCAGTACATACAAAATACCATACAGAGCAGATATTTAGTGCTGCTCTGATTCCCTTCTGCCAAAGCACCCACTACTTCAAAAGGAGACAATATTCAGGTGGCAAAGGTGGTTGTTTGATACACTGTAATTCTCCTGTCTCCACACTAATGCAAATTAAGAAGAATCACCAAGGGAGCAGACTGAGCAAGGGAGTACAATGCCAGCTGGTTCAGAGAACACTTTGGTCCATGCTAAAAGTAACTGCCAGCGTAATCCAGCCTGGCCAGTCATTTTCCAACCACTGCATTTCCAAGATTATGTAACTGATAAGAAGTAGGCAGTCACCAAAACATCACAGACACCTATGCATGTGCACACATATGTTTCAGCAAAAGAAATTCATGTCTTGCTGGGCAGTCTTTGAGACTGCTGACATCTACAACTCAAGTAACCCCCAAGAACTCAAGTTGCTGAAATGGCAGTTTAAGCTGCAAACAGAATATAGTTTACCCCACAGTTTTTACAGAATAATGCATGGTTTTCAGCAAAACACAAGACATAGCTTTACTTGTACAGTTAAACAAGTAATACCTATACATTTCTGCAGCCATTCAGAGAACTGCAGTGTTGATACATTCCAAACATGCTATATGTACTTCAGTCTGTTCATTTGATTATACAGTATTTTATTAAATGAGTTCCTGGTAATAATATTAACTGTAGACTTACCCTGGCATTGGTCCATTTCCAGAAAGACTATAAACTTGACGAGGATTTAAGAGGTACTGAAATTTTCTATAAATTCTGAAGAGGTAAAAGAGACAAGGAGAAAATATTTACTTACATGTTTGGAAATCTTTAAAAACCTTTCAAACAAAAGAATTAAAGAAGTTAGAACATACCATAACTATTTGAACTTCACGGTCTCATTTATAAAAAAAAAAGTACTTGGAACACAGCAGTTATAATTCATGCACAGAGTGTATTGTGGGGTATAAAGTTGAGACAGAAGTACTACAAGATATTTACAATTCAAATGCTGTGTATAGACAGAAACAAAATACAATAAGGAGCAATAGTTACATAAGAAAAGGTGAGTCAAAAAAGCATTTCGGGAAGCATATTGATTTGTATTAAACCAACCCCAAAGGAGAGATTTCTTCCTGAAATTTACTGCAAACACAGAATTTCAAGTATAATTAATTGCAAGAGCTAATTGGCTTTGCCACCCACCAAATATGTCCGCATAAGCTGAGAAACATTCTGATAATGAAATCCTATGGTCAACTACATTTCCTCAGGATTACATTTTAATAGGAAGAAAATGAGCAAGATTTGAAGCATTGTTTTACTGAACTACACTTATTTTAAAATTATCTGAATAGGAAGCAATTTATTGATACAGCATGATAATCGTTGCTATCCTACGTGGGACCGCATTTGCTGTCCTACCCTCACCAATTATTTCTTCAAAAGTGTAAACTTAGAAATTTGAGTTTACTTAGCGTAAAACTATGACAGAGATTTTGTTTCTTCATTACAAGTATTAGAAATATAATTTCCTTCATTGACTGGAATGCAGTAGTCATTTTTTTCTCACAAAGAGATAAGAAATCACACAAAAGAGCTGGTGCTCAGAATAAATAAATATACACCTGGGATCTATGGCAATAGTTTAAATTATAAACCCATGTTTCTTGGTTTTAATTTTAAAGTTTCTGTCCTTACGGTAATTAATATTTTAATGCTTTTAACAAAGCATTTATTTTTGCACTGATATATTGCCTCTTTTCTTTATAATCTCTTAAATAAAACAGAAGCATAATAAGAGCTGAATTCTAGGTTAAAATGTCCACGTTTTCAAATACAGCACAATAAAACTGTTTAGACACAATCTACATGCACATTCAGGGATTTTTTTTTTCATGTATTTTTCTTAATAGAAATGCATAATTTATCAGGTGAGCTGGAGAGCAAGTGTGCAAAAATACTGAATTCAAATTCATAATTATCCGTAAAATTGCCAAATTGGAATATTTTTCTTAACCTTTCAATTATTTAGTGATATCAGCTTCATAAAGCATTTTATTCAAGCACACAGAATATATTCCTGATGCCATTTCTGACAGAAAAGTCAGTATGAAATGACTAGTTTCATTTCACAAGTATGCACACATCAGTGTTGATGGCTGTGACAATTATTCAATCAGACTTTTGACAATGGATTTACAACACAATATACATATTTCCATTTTACAAATGTAAAAGGAGTTTTCTAGTTAGTATGTGTGATTTACTTCTCAGAGATGTGTAGAATTTAATCTGGTCAAAGGTGATGCTAATTCAATTTGTGTAGCTGACCATACAAAGTTCATGAAGAGTATTTTTACAAAGTCCCAAAGGTCTAAGAGTTATTTTCCTAAAGTTTAGTGCTGAAAAAACATACTAGCCATTACCTACAGCCTCACACTGCTGTTTTCAGCTAACAGTGAAATGCTATAAAAGCCTTCTTAATAAAGAGGAGTCTAGTTTTTTTTACTCAGAACCCAGAAGCCCAACTGCAATAATGAAGAGATTACACTGAATAGTACTTGACTCAGTGCATACCATTCATGGCCATCAGTACCTGCTAATCACTCTTCAATGACTCACTGCAAATGACACATCAAGCTTTACTTTACTAAACACATTTATGTATTCTAGTCTGTGTAAAATTCATAAATTGATGGCTCATTTCTAGTCATGCATTATTAAAAAAAAAAAAAGTTAGAAACTGTTTATAAATGTTTCCTTCACACTAAGCCGTACCCAGAGCTAACAGGGTGACATGGGGAAGCCAAGGAAATGGACAGTAACCCAGTCTTCCAGTTTTACATCTACAGTACCAAAGAGTGGCACTGACGTGGCTCTGAATGCCTTGCTTCTACATGTGAGGATGGAATTGGATGTTGCTTCCTTGTGACTGGAGATTTGTGCTGACAAGGCCATGAGGTGGTGTGGTAAGAAATGTACCAAAAGACATTTTTGTGATGAAATGCAATTTCATAAATGAAGCCAGTTTATTAAATTACTACTCATCAACAAACACTGCACTTCTGTAGTTACTTTTGGGGTTATTCTGTGATCTGGAAAACAAAAAAGATTCAATTTTAAACACAAATCCACAGAGAAGTTTCTTCACTGACATTTTTTTTTTTTATTTAAATCATGCCCATGACCTCATATAATCTCAAAAATACTCTGCTAGCATAATTGAAGAGGTAGAAAACTATCTCAGGAATGGCCAAAGGAGCTGGCATCATCTTTAAAAAGCTTGGCTGCTGAAGAAAATACTTCTGAGTGCACCTTGGGCTGAGTTAAATTAAGCTGTCTTCTGACACAGAGAGAAAATAAATGGCCAGAAACTAGCTGGCAATTCAAAACCAGCATAAAAGTCGACTACACTGTGGAGAAAGCTGGCCATAGCAATGCCTTCTGCCACAACTCAGGGGGGCATCTTCAGTCCTCTAGGGGCTATTAAAGGTGTCGTTAATATGGGCTTAATTTAACCCTAATGTCAGGCAAGGAAGAAGCCAAGGAGTCCCCCTAAAATAAAAAATGCTGGTTATCTTCTCTCCCAGACATACAATATTTGAAAAAGATAATTTTAAACTGCTTTTGCATTTTCTCTCAATGATAAATGAAAGCTCAGAAAGGCAGATTAGTCAGAGGGGAGGAGGGAAGAGCTACTATGAACCCAAGTTATTTGAAAACAGCAAAGGTTAAAAATATCATCAACCTGTATTGCACAGACACTGAACGTGGAGTCAGCAGGAAACGTCAGTGGACGGAAGCTGATCTCCAGTGCATCCAACAGCACATTTGTCAAGGAAACAATTGTGTAAACTCACCCTCTGGTCAGGCAAATAAACTGGAAAATGGGGAAGTGGAAATCAAAGTAATGAGTATGGCAAAACAACAGTATGATTTAGAAGGACTCTTATGTGAGAAACATTACCCTTAACAACAGCCTTTAGAAGCACTACATGCTTGTTGTATATTCTTCCTGTTGAAAGAAACTATTCTGTCAATGTACTAAATATATACATTCTATTCACAGATCATTGAAAACTGTTGCCTTGATTAGTCAGATCATAAATGCAGACATCCCAAACTGATAGCTCTAGAATGAAATGGATGTTCTGCATTTTTTTGGGATAAAATTAACTGCACCTGCCCATTTCATGCATAACACTGAAAATGTTATTGTATGATATCACCTGAAGAATTCACTTGCCTGGGTTTGATGAAATCCTGTTCAGTCTCATCCTCAGTTAAAATCCATTTCTAGTATGTGAAAGCCTTAAATTCACCAACTTTAATTGTATTTTTCTACTTTCTTCTAAATAAAGATTGACTTATATTTTATTGTATTACAACCATATGGATTGTCTATTAAACAAAATCATTCAAGTTCAAGTAACTGTAAATACACTTGAGTTTCACATGATGGGCAATTATTAACCTCCTAATTGAGAAGAAAATGTAATGGGGTTATTGTTATAACTCTTTACTTTGCAATTATATTTGAAACTCATAGCATTGGTCTTCAAAGCAGAAACCTGTTCAGGAAGAACACATTTATCTACATATATTCTCAAAAATTGAATTTCTAACATAATGAAAGTTTTACTATGTATCAAAAAGATACATAGATGTATAGAACCTATTTTTTAGTTCTGAATACACTTTTTCTACATATCCTTTTGTTTCCCACCATCCCTCTGTTTGAACATTTAAACCTAAAACTAAAGAACCAAACTTCTTTTACCTTTAAGTGATCCTCTGTTCGTTTCTTTTGCATTTGAGAGTTTTGAAAAAATTACAGAATGCAAGAGGAAAACACCATGTATTACTGAGGATGTGCATTTATTCAACTAGTTTTCTCCAAGAATAAAGAATAAATTAAACGGGCGAGGTTACCATATGATAAGGCATAAAAACTCATATGGGGAACTGTGGGAACACTGGAGTCTTGACAATCTGCAATAACTTTTCTGTGTTCAATGAAAGTCAATTAGAAATCTTAGCTTCATTCATCATGGCCTCTCAAATACAGAGAATCCCAAGTAAAGACTGAAGAATAATTTTCAGTAGATTTTCTTAATCTGAATGAATCAAGATAATAAAATTCTGATCTACAAAAATTAAAAGGTTGTGGGTTTGTTTTGCTTTTTTTTCCCCTCACTGCAAGGCAAATCTTACTTTTGTTACAGTGTATCCTCTAATCCCACCCTCTCAGCACCTGACCAGATTACAAAATTACTGTAATCAAAAAGCCTGACTTTAATGGCATTTACTTAAACGTTGGACTACATGATCCTTGTGGGTTCCTTCCAAGTGTGAGGAAATCTGTGAATCACCATAATTATGCATTTTGAAAAGTAATTTATGTCTTGAAATGTCCTGTGATTTTACTTTCGACAACATAAAACTGCCACAAAATTGGAGGGCAGGGAATATATGGGAATCTCTTTCTGGTTACTGACTGTAAAGCAGACAGATAAAACCCAGGAAAATGAAAAAAAGTTCAATAATATTTCTACTGTTTTCATCACTTAGATTGAATATTCAAACTAAGATGCACTTTTCACATCCTTCTTTTACAGTTTTTCTACTGGCATTGATATGAAACATTAACACTTAAAAAATGGAGTGTAACCCCCTTCACAACAAATAGTCCATATGTGGACTTTTTTTAACCTTTTTGAATCTGACTTTAGATGTAACTGTGAGATATTTTCTCCTTATGGTGAATGACCTGAGATATGTTTACATGACTATGCAGGTGACCTTTTGATGTGCTTCTCTTAAAACAGAAATACTGAGTGTGACCTTGACACATTAGTATGCAATTTAACATTTTGTGTCTGTGTGGTATCAAAGCCAATTTAAGAGGTTCTTACAAGTCACTATACTCAGTTACTGGTGCCTGCCCTCATGCTATACACTTAATTGTGTAATGACACTTGTGGATAATGGTGCTAGTGAATAAAGTGTGTATAGGGCATCCATTTTTAAAATTCAAATAATTCCTGTGATCTGTTCGGCCTCAGTAACAGTTTCATTGACATAAACTGAGATGTGTTAGACTGTAATACACAAAGGGGAATAGGAGATTGAGATGGGGATCAGATTTTAAACTTGCTTTTACCCTGGAGAATATCTAACATTAAGTGACATCCCTAATGCATTAAGCCCATTCAGATAGTAACACTTGAGACCAATTATGAGCTGGGAGCTGAAAGCTGTGAAACAGCATTTCATTAAATTGTTTCTAGACTGTAACTGTGTAAGCCCAGCTCTCTAACCTGCCTCTCACCTACATAATTGCAGACTGGATCTCTATCTATTCCCTTCATATTGATACTACAAACAGTCAAGCTGAGTGTTAGTGCAGATTACCCTCCACAAAACCCCAGACTGCACAGCAGACCAGGGTTGCCTCACACTGCTACTGTGGCTCAAACAAGAAAACTCAGGTGAGGATGGCTCACACTGCTCTCTGCCAATTGTAAAGGCATGTTCTTGAAACTGCTCAGAATTCACCTTTTAGATCATTAACTGCCTTTGACACACCTAGCTGATATCTAGATATACCAGTCCAGGGATTAGAAAATCAGCTCTCAAGTGATAACCAGTTCTTTCAGAGGCCTTAAAATATAGTTTTGGTTAATCCTCCTTAGTTCTAAGAATTACCCTAACATCTACTCTGCAGGATTTTATCCCCTTTGACAGTTTATTTTTAGGGGCACAGGAAGATGTGATCTAGGGGAGGCAAGGTGAAGGAGATAGGGGAAGCTGACCCAGTGAAGTGGCTTGGTCCTCGGCTTTAGAATCACACTGCATCCCTCCTTTTTATCTTCTCGTTACCCATACATATCACCAGTATCCACAGGTGTCACCTTCAGCTGGATCCTGGCCAAAAGACCATAATCTTTTTCAAGACTTGAAGTTACAGCACAGACATGGTGAACTAGGCTATAAAAATGTAGGGATTTATTGGATGATCAAAAATGGGCATATTGTTAGCATTTGGAATCCTGAAATATGTTCTGAAAATTCCGTTTAGGGGGCAACTAATTCAGCATTCCTGCCTGAGTAGGAGGAGAATGCTCCTTACCTCTACTTTATCAGGCTTCTGATACATTAACACTTAAACTAATAAACTCAGACATTTTAAATTTAAAACAATATAATTATTAACATGAATAAAATTAATATGTCTTTAAGTTTGTGTGATTAGACTCTTAATAATTCAACTGGATTTTTAGAATACTTCCTATCTACAGAAATCAAAAAGTTTCTTTGAAGAAAATCTTATGAAGAGGCTTGAGAGCTTCTACTACTAAGTCTTCAAAAAGCAAATCATACATTAGAAAATGGCACACTGCTTCTAATTTAAGCTATTGGCCACTGGTTCGCCTGTATAATCATTCATAGAGTAGAAAGAAAACCATTAGCACTTTTAAGTTTTAATAGAAGATACGGCAAATCATATTTCCATGCAAATCACACAAACCCATGCACTGAATATAGCTACTTTTTTATTATTATTTGAAATTAAACTATTCTATAGAACTAACTCTTGTTTATAACTGGAGAATCTATAGGTACAGGAATATAGGATGTTCAACTGTGAGAAATAACATTACAAAATTTTGGATTTTTTCCTCATGTACAAACTTTTAGAATTAATTTTTAAACATTTTGCAGACCAGAATCAAGAAAGAGAAGAAAAAAAGAAAAAGAAAAAAAGCCCTTACCTTTCTCCTTGTTTCCCACCACTTTTAGGATTGACAAAAACTAAAAGTGGATGAGTGCCTGGAACTGGAGTGATCTAAAAGAAGGGAATAACACAGCCACTCATTAATGCTGTGTGTTGCATTCATTTTTTCCTATAGTAGACAGAAAACAAAAAGCTTAATGCAAACTCTATGTTATGCTATGTAATCCAGCTGGAAGCATAATTTGCAATAATCCTCACTTCATTAATTTGCCAGAAATTGCAAGTGACTTCTCTTTTAATGTTGTCTGTTTTACAGCTGTGTTGCCATTTTAACCAATAATGCCACTGAAATATTGCGATATACACATATACAACCTATGTCTCTATAGATAGATATATATTTGTGTGTGTGAATATATATATATATGTATATATATTTATATCTCCATCAGTGGAGAAGAAAACTTTAAATGCAAATAATGCATTAATTCCTCTGACAGTAATTTCCTTTAAAAAAGGAAAAGAAAAAAGCTTAAAAGAAACTGTATTCTGGAGTGAGAAATTACACTATATTATAATGACCTATGAAGGTCAACTATAGCTATATGGAACATTGAACTTAACAGGTTTTTTAAAATTGTGGCAATGAATACCTGCAATATTTGCTTTAAAATGTGGCAACTATAACATAAAGCATTCTTTTAAACACCTGAGAAAGCTGAAAAACTTAAGACTGTAGAGGAGAAACCATAAGAAAGCAAGGCAAGTCTGAGGAAAAGAACATTGAGGAGAAAGGAAGGAAACAATGCCTTCTACTTCTTTTTTTTTTGTCAAAATTCTTTTGTGTATGGAAATTTTTACACATTCACAATAATATTTAGCTTTAAAAAATAACACCTTTATTCTAAGTAATAGGGTTAGTCTGTATTTTCAGATACTCTGAGATGTGTGTTTGTTTCCTTTACTCCAAAGACCTGAACATAAAATAATTACATCAGATGATCTCTAATACAGCTCTTTAAACCGTGAAGCTAGACCACTCATATTTAGAAGTATCACTTAAAGCCATATATCAATTCCAAAATGTTTGAAAGTGTATTAAGAATTCAAAGTCAGCATCTCCAAAGTCTTACACTAACAACTTCAGAGAAGAAGCCTGGACCATCTGTGTTTCAAAATGATACATTGAAAGGCCTTGCTCGAATCTTTATTCATAATTCCAGAAATAACAAAATTAGAAGATTTCATAAAGTATAATTTAAGGCAGAACCTGAGAAATATCATAGCTAAAGAGGTTTACTGGCATACTATAGATATATGCATATAATTCTAGAGGCATCTAAAAGTACTTTTCTTTTACTAGGAAATGTTAAGCACTAGTGTGTCAACTCTCTTCACGATTTCACAAAAAAATAGAATCAAATCTGTTCCAATGCATACAAATAATAATGGAAAAGTCCACAAATTCAGTGGTATTAAGCTTAGAATAAAACTAACTCAGTATCACTTGGTGCAGTAAAGTGCTGTATGTTGAAACATACATCAAATTGCAGAATACAGTGAAGTTTGTCACATATTTAATTTTTACCTACTGTTTTAATCAATTTTAGTTATTTAGCCAATTCCCATGGTGTTTATTTCTGTGAACTAAGTGTAAACCAATGGTGCTCATTGTGACAGAGATGGAATACCTACTGAAATCCCTTGGGACGCAGGTTAATTAATGGGACTCATCCTAAGGTTATACATGATCTATTACTTCCTCTAATTAGAAATAATAATCCTGATCATTATGCTGGTTAGCTAGAAAGAAGCAAGATGAATGTGCTTAACTATGATTAATTGTCTTTAAGTAGTGCAGACCTCCACTGCCACTAAGTTATCTGCTCACTCTGTCTGATGGAAGGAAGGTTTGGGCTTGATCTTTTCTCAACAAAAGCTAAGTGATGGACTTTTCTATTTCAAATCTTTTATTTCAAGACTCAATAAGATTATTTCAAGTAGAACGGTTTGGATCATCCAAAAAAATAAAAAAAAATCTAATAACTAGTCTGTATCCCACTTGGTTCCAAAATAAATTTTAATTAAATTTTTACAGCTTTTCCAAATTACTTTTCCAGATAACATACGGTATTTTTATATAATGAAATGCAACTAGAGATTTAGAACTAAATTAGTGAACATAGTCAAGCCCTAATCTAGCACGATTTAAAGGCAATCTTCGCGATGTTATAGGACAAATGACTTAAAGTAAAAAGAAAAAAAGAAAAAAAAAAAAAGGTGGTAGAGCACTTTATATATAGTTTCTCCCATACTGAAAACAGAGGTCTAACAGCAGCAGTATGAAGATCTTTGCTTTTTTACCTTGGAACTTAAATCATAAACAAATACAATTAACATACTGATTAAGTTTTCTGAAATAAAATCCTTGCTTACTGAAGATCTTGTTAAAATGAGACCATGCCACCAGAATCAGTGTATTAGAAACAGAGTAGCATGCCAGATATGGGAGAATTAGAGTAGTGTACTTTGATCAGATACAGAATGTTTTCTCCAGATCATATCTGGGCAAAATACTAACATTAATTACCAGTTATATTTATAGCATCTTACATCTTTGTGAGAATAGTTGGAAAATTACACAGTCAATGAGAAAAAATAGCCTTAACATTCTCATTGATCTCATCCTTTCAGCAGGATAGCCTTCAAGGTCCACTCAGCCTTCCTACTAATTACATTCACAACAAGTTATCATTTTTAATGCCAATCAAAAATTAAATATTTGATGCTAAGATGGATTCCTGCTACTCAAAACCAATTTAATACATCCATGAAAAACAAAGACCACAGTATAATCAGCCAATTAGGGCCATAACTGCAGAATTATTTCTAATGTTATCACCATGATTACCAGTACTGTGTCATGCACACTACATTACAAATGTGTCATTACAGAACATCAAGCACTTCAAAAAATACCTCAAATCTATTCAATAATAATACTACTATCTTTGCCCCCACTCTCTTTTTCTTCATCACTAGCAGTACTAAAGAAAAGCAAGTATTGAAAGCAAGCCATTGATTCATCTTGGAAAGAGGAGACAGAACACAAGTTTTGGATCACTAAACTAAAAAACTTAGGGGGAATCTTATGACCTGAAAGCAGAACATATAATAATTTGAAGTTTTGTGTTGAAGAGTCAATGGTGCTAAAAGCTGCTGTTTTGAGTAGACCAAGTATTACATCCTAGGCATGGGATCACATAAGTGGGAAATAGAGACAAAAAACAGCTGAATATTAACTATGAGCGTGAGTAATCTAATACTAGGAGTAAACACAAAATTCATAATGATACATGATGCTGCAACCAAAAGGAGATGCCAAAGATGCTCCTCTACCTAGAATACTTTGTCTCACTAGAATTGCATGAATACCACCCAAAAGTTAGAAAACACTGTGTGTTTGTGTTAGCACAAACTTATTAATCACACTGTGAGTGATTAGACAGGACTTGAGCTTTCTTTCAATTAAGACTCTAGTATTTTTTGCTTCATGTTTTGTCACAGATGATCTGGACAGCAATGAAGCCAGTGAAAATGGTAAGTACAGGAAGAGATTCTTGTAAGCAATGGATAATGATTGCTCTAATATCCAACTATACCACCAATGGAAGAACCAAGTGACTGGATAGATTCTAGGGGTTTTTTTTCAGGTTTTGTTTGGATTTTTTTCCCCTTCTTTGGGTTGTCATAGCAAGAATGTTTGAATAACCTAAAAGACAAAACAATACAATAAGCCTTCCTATCTTGACACAAGAAGATGAAATAATTATGAGGCATAAGTAAGTTGATATATGGTAATGGAATCTTTTTACTGAAGTCCAATTGCAACATATCAGAAAGAACAGACAACTATGTATATTAAATGATTATCACATTGTTATCATGACGATAATTTAACTCCTGAGGAAATAAAGCAGCAGCATCCTTCATATGGACATTGATTTCACTCAAAACTACTCATATCTCAAGGGAAAGAAGTCAGCAGTTCAGGCATGCCTCTAAGTCACCACCCTTAAATAACATTAGCTCATCACACACATGAGTTTTTCTTTCAACTAGAAAAACTTTCCTTTTTATTATAAATATTGATAGTAATGAAATTATGTTGATTCTCACCACTATTAATGTTGATATGCCAAATACCCTATTTAGAAATACCTGGACACACAACACCCTTGAAGTTTACTCAATCCATAATTAACAGGTCCAAATGAGAACAGGTGACAGTTATGAGGACAGATTAAGATTAATAATGTAAATTTACACAACATTGCATGACACATACCAAAATAAATTAGTTCAGCTTCACCCCATGATAACAGTGTTTTAGAGCTAGTCCTCCCTCCCCCCTAATGCCTTAGGAAATCCTAACAATCATATGAGAAGTAGATATGCATCACAGGATTCCTGAACCAATGGAAAACATTACATATTGACTTTTTAAATAAGTAAAAGTGAAATATTACAAGAGTGAATACATATTTCACTTTAAACATATCTCACACTTTGTATTTAAAATTATCTGCTTAATATTAAAATAACAATAATCACACCTGAAGGCCTTGTCCGTCTACGGTGACAGAATTTGCTCTTTGCATTTTGTTCCGTTCTCCCAGTTTGTTCATTTGCTGGGGGCAGCTCTTTTCTTTTTTCACTGTTGCTTGTCTTTCCTTGAAAAGAGAAAAGGTAAAAAGGGAACATTTTAACACATTACATAATGCCATGCAACTCTAACTGAGACTGTACCTCCACAAAGTTGGTTTTTTGACTAGCAAGTAATGTCAGACTCTGCTTTAATGAAAATGAGATCTCAGTAAAGTTAATACACAATGTCTGGCCACTTCACATAGCATCTATCAATGTGCCTGGACATTCCATAATGACTAGGCAATAGATGGATGAAAAGTGTGCAGTCACAACACAAATTAATGCAATGATGTGAAAAGATAATCTGACATTACCAGGATGCCATTCTGAAACTTGAAAGCCAATCATACAATATACTTGATTGTTTAAAAAGCATATTGATAAGAGATCAGTAATTTTTTGAAATTTCATCCTGACTGCTAGCAAAGGTTGGATGCTTCAGAGTACTTTACCACTTTGGCAAAATATACCTGGTCTGAAAGTACTATAATCAATTAGCTGAGTAGCTTCTTATAAAGCATGTATTTTTTATCAGAAGGAAACCAGAATCTACATCAGATTCCACATCTGATACACAGCACAATGAGATGGTTATTTGAATGAGAAAAACTCAATTATATTGTTGCAATTGTATTTTCAACTGTTATGAGGCCATTTCAGAGAACTCTGCATGGAAAAAAGTATTCTCATTCCTTGTATCTCATTTATTCTATTTATGAACTGCAGCCAGCATGTCCTTTTAGGTTTTCCAAAAAATGCACCATAAATTAAGACAGCAGATGTTTATCAAACAGAATCAGTGCCTCCAATCCCAACTGCACCCCAGCCACTTTCCTCACTTCACAAGTGTAAGGAGGCTTTAAACTAGCCAAGGGAGTGAGCTGGCACAAAGCTGCTGCACTAGGAAAGGAGCATGAAGGATATTGTTGCACTCCTGCAACTGCATTCAGTAACAAGTTCATTAAATGTTACCATTTACATTCCATACCAGGCCAAACCCATCTCTGTGCTTCCCATAAAGCCTTAGGGATTGTAGTAGCAATTAATCCATGAAACCCTGTCAGGAGCAGTTTTTACTAGTAAGGAGCACTGACACAGATTCTGTCAGGAAGGGAGTAACTCCCAGCTTAATACACCGCCTTCTAACACAAATGTAGACCCTGACTGTTTTTACACCATTTTCCGTTTCTTTAGCTGAGACTGACAGAGTCAGTCCAGATCTGATGCAGAGTGGTCCAGATCATCCTAGGCTGCTTTGGGTTGCCAAGTGCTTGGGGGAATTGTGACAATCTGACCACATTTTGTATAAAAGGATGGACAAACCTATGCCACTGGGGGAAAACAAAACAAAACAAAACAAAACAAAAAAAAAAAAAACAAAAAACAAACAAACAAAAAAAACCCAAAAAAACAAAAAACAAAAAAAAACAACAAAACAAACAAAACACAACACCAAAAAACCAGGGGAGTTTACACAACTGTCTGTAGGCAGTGGGATTCCTAGAAGTTAGTCAACAGAGCTCCTGGATGCTTTGAGTAACTTGGTGCAAAACAGGGTGCGAGACTTTAGACTGCAATATCATTACTTTAAAGAGAAAAAAGTAGAAGCAATTAGAGCTATTCACCTCATCCTCAACCTTAGAAACAAAAACTGTATGTATCACTGCCTAAGAAATCACCAGCTCTGCACTTACTTATTTGATGATTTTTTCAGAAAGTAGAACCAGGATGACGCACCCAAAGGGAGTAAAATTTTTGAGCTAACACAAAACATTTTGCACAATGGATTGGTTAGTTGCAAGGACAGCAAGTAAGATACTTCCATATGAAGGAAGCTCCACATTCATTACAAATTTAAGAAGTTGCTTTGAGGTTTTTAAACAACCTTGTGAATAATTGCCCTTAAAAGTCACTACCTTTTATAAAAAGAAAGCATACCCTGTTAAATAGGATTTTACATTGTGACCAAATCTGGCTCATGAATACTGCAGCATCTTCAAAAATCAAATCAGACGACAGTAAAGCAGAGAAAAAGCTAGGAAAAAATTGTGATTTCTAGCAAAAATCAGAGATGAAGAGCAAATTTTAAAGGAAAATCTCAAGATAAAGGACACATTTGTGGTAATTTAAAGAAAAAATTAACAGAAAGTAACAGACTCAGCACAATGAGTTTGTGCATTTAGAGAGGTTAAAAAAATGTTCAAAAGAGGCCTACTTATAAAGTGTGGCAATGAAAGCCTTCTTGCATGTATAATGATACTATTTAGAGGAAAAGTATTTATACACTGCTGAGACCCATGCCCAAACCCACTGTTATTAACAACTCAAGTAAAATGCAGTAGCAATTGCTCAGAGCAAAGTTTTAGATATTGGGGTGATATAAATAGCAGCATGATGCAAATAGCAGTAAATACCCTCCATTGTCCTTAGTTCTATGACTGCTGCATTATCATTCTTTCTCCAGTTTATATTTCCTGTCCTGTAAGCAAAACCATTTCTTGATTCACAAAGACAATACAAGATTAGGTCATATATCTCAGGTAATCAAGGAAAAAGAATATTCATGATACAGAATTGTCTAGAGTGTTAATGATATGATCAAAGATGGATACCTGACCTCATTATCATTGATATTCTGCTTTCTTCACTGATGATTTTTGAAGAAAGTACAAATAAAGTATTTCATATCAGCCATCTTATATGAGTATGATACCACAATACATGTCACCATGTCTATCAATAGTGCTCTCTAAAACATTTCTGAAGAAGCTGATAAGAGAGTCTAGATTTCCTTGAGTTTACATCCTATAATATTTAGGTATGTGTCCAACTAGTGAGGATTAGTTTGTATGACATGATGTGATTACTTGTATCATAATTCTAATGAAAAAATCTGTTAATGGAACACAGAAAGATTTACCACTTTGTTTAAAAAAAATAAATTAATATTCTTGTGCAGACCCTGTCTTTTATATATGGAATACCAGTTGTGCCTGACTGAGAGTATCTTTGTTGTAGGAACTAAAATTAAGATATCAGAGAGTGTCAAAAAATAAACAATTTCATTTTTAAAGTAGATAAAACCAGATGAAGATAAGAATGGATAACAGCCTAAAAATTCTAATAATGTTAAAAAAGATTTGACATGCATTGAAAAAAATGGTTTTATAAAATGCAAAAAATTATCTTTCAATTTAAGAAATATTTCAATAACAGTTGTATTATTTTTAACATCTTGCTAAATAAAGTATACAAAATGATCAATGTATCTGTGAACCATTTTGTTTAGTGAACATGCATGAGATTGACAGAGATACTGAATACAGAAATTCAGACGCTATTGTACATTTTGATGGCTCAAAGAATGAAGCTTTTTGTTCTTTTGGTATGTTCCAGAGCACATACCTTCCAAAATAGTACTTAACACAACAAAATTGTTTTCCACCCCTTTTTGCACTTCTTATGTCTTATTTTCCCCCTTGATTTCCCAGTTTGAAGTCAATATCCATTAGCTGGAGCTTCTACTATTCAGGACTGCTCCAGAGAGACCACTACCAGTTGAGAACTACTCAATTGCATCTATTCCATGCTCCAAATCAGAAAATAAGACAGCACTTTCCAAATAATAACCAAGAATATCATCTCTAGATTTTTGGTTCAGCCCCAAAATGCACTTCATAGCAGAAAGAATGTACAATATCATGAACTGTTAGTACTCGAGCGTTCATGGATGCCTCCCGCTACGCACCTCAGGGAGCAAACCTCCTAAAGTGGGAAGCGTCTGTTGGAAAAAGAGAACGTTAGGCTGCAGCACCAAACAGCTGGGATGGCAAAGGGCATGGACAGAGTTACCTTGCAGCAGTCATATTTAACAACAACATACATGGTACTTTGTCGCACTTTTGCACAAGCAGACTTTCTTGATGTTTCGGCTGTCGTATCACATATTTTACACTCTGGAAAGTGTGTGCGGGGTCATTTTAACACCAGCTAATAATATTAGAAAACCTGAGGACTTCATTCCTTTGAATAGCAAAAAGAGACACTTGATACCTAGAAAGCTGTTTTGATTTTATCTTCCAAGTATTTGAGTTCTCATCCAAATCAAGGAATCTTGTTTAAAAAGTCTTTTTCTGCTACAATTGACAAGCTATACATCATTAATCCTCAAAAACTGCTTATATTCTTTCTTTATATAGAGGTAGAATCCTTTACACAAAACACTAAGATTTAGAAATACTATACTTTGATCATAGCTTTTAGGGTAAAAACAGATGAATAGTTACTAAAGGCATAATAAAGAGCTGCCTCTTTATAATTTAACTACTGACACAGAATCCAGGGCAAATACAGCAACAACTGCTTTTTCTCACCTTGCCTTTTAATCAATAACTGCAAATACTTTTTTCCTGGATTATTTCCTACATAAGATTATTTAAATCAATGTATTTCATAACATGAAACAACAATTTACTTATATATTATATAGAATTGCAAAGTCATTAATAAATGCTTAATACTTTTACACAGCCTAAAACTTGAGATTACTTCTGTATGATAATTACTTCTTTTATTATATATTTTCAGATGAAACATATCCCCTATGTGGACATGGGGTTGCATAAAAAGAGAAGTATATTTTTATCTTATTATGCATAAACTAAAACATTTATTTAAAAAATCTTATTCTAGAACTCCAAAACTTCATAGAAGATCAGACAGAATGCATGGAATACCATTTAAAGATATCCTCAAATGTTTGCAAGATGAAGGCCATGGAAATTTAAATAAGTGACTTGAGTACCAAACTGACACTTTGGGGTTCTTTTTAAGGCACTTGATAGAAGGTTGATCCATGATTCCTTATTTTGTTTAATGAGATAGGAATCTTTAAAAACATAATAATAATAGATTATTAATAGTATTAGGTACTCCTAGACCATAATTTCATAAACCTATATGGCATTCAAGACCCTGCTTACGAAACTCCCGTTCCATGAAATTTCTGTCCATAATTATACATTAACCAAAGACAATTAAAAATTCAAAAATCCTGAAAACTAAAAAAAAAACCCCACCACATCACCCCTATGCCAAAACCATGGAAGGCAATCTATTTGCAGTATCTATTAGATATCACATCCAAGTAACTGTGACTCAGATGACCTAAAATATTTTGAAAATTTATTTTATAAATTCTCCACATTTCCAGCTCTGAGTACATGCTAATCAAAAGACCCTATATTAGAACACCACATCATGCTGTCTTGAAAGCTCATAGAGCTGTAGCACAATACCCAGCTCTGAATCCCTAGGCAGAAGCTAAAAGTCATCCTGTGGACAAGATTATTAACCAATTCTCAGCAAAAATACCATCCAGTGAGCTGCACATGCCCATACTCTAAAGGAAAGTTAAGGCTTCTAATTAATTTGAGAGCTGTCTTGAGAAAAGCAAGCTAAGGAAAAAAAAAAAAAAAAGAATCACATTACGCCATTGAGAAGGAAGCATTTTGTCACCCATAATACTGGTAGCCAAAATACATGCTACAACACAAGGCTGGAATGAAGAATATGCATTTAAGAATAACTTCTAAAACTGCTAATTGTTCCTTCTGAACAAGGAATTGCTATGCGATAACTTTATAAATATACTTTGTGCTCTTTTTTTAGTTTTTTAGTTTGTCTAAATAAAAGGTAAAGAATTACACACCAAATCACAATCAAGTCTTTCTCATTTGGCATTTTGGGCTTGGTTCATTCAATTTTCTGTAGACAACTCGCCTTACATCTTGTAACCATTCAATATATGCATCAATATACGGTCCAAGACTTTCAACCGGATTTGCAACTCCAACTTGGGCTATAGAAGCTGATTCTATACACGGTCCAAGAAAGACAGAAGTGTTGGAAAATAATTTTGAAAATAAAATATTGAATTCCATTGGGAGAGGATGGAAGGAATAAACTCAGACAGTAGCAATGAGCTGTGGGCAGGCAACTAGATATAACTTAAAATGATTGAATGGCTGCCATTTCAGTTTATCAGCATCTTATTATTTTAACATTGAACTGTGTTTGTCGAACAGCTAATTAGTTAGGAAGATACATTTTCCTCCAGGGCAATTATTAATTTCCTTCTGACTTCAAAGAAATGAAAAAGCTCTTAGTGTAGATAAGGACGCCATTATATTTCAAGTCTGATTTAGATTCTCAGAGAACTGAAGCTGCAATATGAAACAAAACTGAAAAGGAGAAAAATGGTTTGTTTTGTTTTTTCAATCCCTTTCAGTTGCTATGTCATTACTTAATATTCAACAACCAGATCTAAATTCAAGCATATATATTCAAATAACTTTTTTTTATAGTATCTTTGTTCAGAAATGCATGATAAGGCTAGTACTCAACTTCAAAGGATTGAGTTGCTCATAAAATGCTTACACACTGAACTGACTTTCTGTGCTCCATGTTGAGCTTGGATTCAACTGAGCTAAAACTGATCTCTCTACTATTATAAAAACAGAAGAATCATTTTAGGATTAATAACTGGAAAGGGGATTAAGAAAGCTCATTCTTCAACCAGGCACTGCTAATTCCCTTTCTCTAAAACTCTGCTTTCCTATGTGAATAATGTCTACATACCTCACAGAGAAATAGTATTAGTAAAACATATTACCAGACATGGAAAAAATACCTATTGAACTATGTTGCAATTATAACATAGCCAATAGCTATTCTATCTAGTCTAAATACTGATAGTGAAAGAAAATTCTTAAACAGTACTTACAACTTTAATTCTGTATTAATTTTTGCCACAATGTCAATACACTTGCTATATTTTCACAGAAGTTTGAAGCTATAGATCATAATGCATATTGTTCAGTTGAATAAGGCACATTTCCTATGTCAAACATTTGTAATCTGCTGTGTGTATTGTTCTACAAGCCTAAACAGAACTAGTCATAAACAAAAGATTTTGAACATTGCACAATAAAGTGCCAAAGGATATATCTGTTCCCTCCTCCATATTTTAAAATAAGAGTTCAAGTGAATTTGACTTATGATGGTATTTTACATTAGTGTATATAAATAGATGTACACCATGATGTATAAAAAAATCTACATATCTGATATATATCAGTTTATCTCTGTATGTATTTACATAAATTGTATTCATGATTTCATGTCTTTGTCCTAAAATGCTACTAACATCTTCACTACCCAAAACAAAAATCAAATTCATTCACAAGAGAAAAGAAACAAAATGTAAATAGTTCCAAACTTTCTATCATGATGATCCATTTTTCACAGAATGCAAAACAATGAAGTTGGATATCAAAACAAAAAGAAATGTACCTCGTTTTAATTTTTTTTTCTTACCTTCAATATTATTCCAGAGCCTCCACCTTTGAAATAAATTTGTTACTATGGGGACAGTGATAATTGCCATATAGTAATGCTCACAATGTAAGCAGGATATGTTCTGTTTTACTATTTATTCCCTAATTTTATTTTTATTCCACGATAAACAGTTTTAATTGTGATTTTAAAAGTGATGCTAGAAATTAAGTGACAAAAATTCATTGTAAAACTTACATATACAAGATGACAATCTAAATCATCATGCAGTACAAAATAAACGCACATTATTATTTATTAAAGAGTAAACTTTTATTCGTTGGTTTGTCACTACCCAGGGCTGTATCTATTTTGGTGGGAAATTGAAAATCTAATTACTTTTCTACAGACATAAATAAGAATTAGAACATCCTATATGTTTATCAGTAAGTAGGGCAAAGTAAAGGAAGACACAAAATTAAGACAAAATGTATGCTAGCATTTTTCCCTTTCTGCCTTGTAAAGGGATAGTGAGGGAAACTGTCTTGTAAGCACAGACCAATCTTGTTTTCTTCGCTACTCACTCATCTCATTCCAATACCCAGTTTTAAACCTGGTTATGATCTAATTCTGTACTCCTGGTAGGCTAGGATTCAATTGAGTTAAAGATTTTTAAACTCACTGCCAGTCAACCTTATCATGAACTTTCATTATGTGCATGTAATTAATTGGGTCCAATGAACAATATCAGTACTGAGTTATAGACTTTTTCCCCCCCACCATATAATTAGAATATAATTACCCACAGGATATCAGAATGATGCAAAACCTTTCCTCTAAATGTGCCCTCATTAGGAAACAAGTCTCAATGTACATTTATTCAATCAGTATGAATTAATTAAAATGTTACTGAAATAAAAGAGAGTAACATTAAAGTGTATCTGACATCTATTAAAAGACTATCACTTGAGATCTGCACACAGTTTATAACAAAACTCATTTAACTTGAACAAAAAACTTCACCATACAACAAGCCTTATATAGGGTAAACAGAGAAGTAAAAAGGACTAAAGTTGACCGAATACATTTGACTAAAACATTTTAAAACATTTTAAAATTCATGCAGTGAGATACGAAAAATCCTTATAAGACATTGAATCTAGACAGATATGCAATGTTTTTATGACGTACACAGTATCAAACACATGAGTTTCCCCACTGGTTTTTTTCAACGGACAATGTAGCTTATCATAGTATTTGACAAAGCTCTATTTTATGCAGTTTTGGAGATGGGAGGACTCATATTTAATTTATACCAGCCATCTACCTTTCACATGATGAGGCATTTTGGTTCTCCCTCCAGCCACTAAGAGTCACACAAGCAGAGAGATCATTTTGGTAGCATTGGTATAATATCCAGTGTTGTGAAATGCAATGTATGAAAAAGTCCTTTAACTTTGCAGAAATTGTAGAGGCTGGACTTCACAAAAACTAAGAAATGAGACATGAGAAATGCTGGATGAAAAAGGTAAAAATGTGGATGTCCCTAGTTCTGCAAAAGAGAATAGATGAGAAGGGATTTACCCTGCACTCTTGAAGGAAAACTCAGGAGAAGGCATCTTGTTCTGAGACGACTACTGCAGTTTTCTGAAAGAAATCTTGGCTGACGACATTACAGGTGGAAGGGAGGGCCAACATTTTTAAGAGATCAAAGATACAAGACTTCAATCTTGCTATTTTCCCTATATGCTATGGGAAAAGGAAATATTTTTCTCTGATACCTCAAAACACTCAAGGATATGCCTGGAACAGCAAGCATTATGGTTATCTGCTTTTATTTGCCTTCCACATACACACAGCATTGCAAGAATATAAATGCTCAGCTGATCACTGATGCTAAATGTGCAACCTGGGTGAAGGACACTTCCACTGTCAGATTTGTACGTATGAACATGTAATTTTCATTAACAGGCACACTTCCTATTGCATGGTTAGACTGTTTTCACAAGAGTATATTCGCTGCTTTTGCTGTCAGTATTGAGAATGCTGGTCTCGCATACACTGAAGTATGAAATAGGAGACACTAATTAAAAATTACTAACACATTTTTACAGTGTAACCAATCACTTTTAGAAGAAGTTACTATTAGCTAGGTCAGTGAGGTAGTATTGGCAACATAATTAAACTCAGGATTTTAATGCATTTTGGAAGAAACTACTAGAGAACAAATACACTACAAAATTATAAAGTTCCCATTAAACCACGGTAAAATATACTTTCCACTCCTAACAATATAAATTGCGCTGAAATACACATCTTGTGTTGCATTGTTAGTAACATGATTCCAAAACAGGAAAACATATTTACTTCTGCTTATGCCTTGAAAATTTTGAGATAAAAAAACCTATTCAAGGGCGATTTGACTCTAGAGTGGTTCTACATATCCTCTAAACAACTTAACTAAACTCCATTAAAAATCCTAATTCCTCTATTCCTCTTCCTCTCCTGAAAAGAAAATGTAGTTATGCCAATATAACTGAAGATAAAATTTCATGCTGAGGATTCATTCCGTTTGTATCAATGGCAAATGATAAACAACATTAAATTGAAAACAACAGCCCAATAACAGAATCATAATTTCCAGATGCAAACTTTTAAAGTATGACCTTGAATCCTGAAAATTATATAAGGTAATACAGAATATAATCATCAAACAAACTTAAAATGACATTCTATAACTATTAATTAAAACTTGTCCAGATAATACCAAAACACCATAGAGACAAACTACAAAGCCACTTTTGTGACTTAAAAAAATTAAAAATATTTCATAAATAATAAACGCAGGTCTCCATTGGATTGTTTCATAGAGTGCAATGGAATAATCCCACTTTACACACATGTGCCGAATTCTAACATCTGTACCTTAACAGATTTATAAACAAACAGCCAAAAGGATTAATTAGAAAACAAGTAATTTACAATAGACACAAATATTATTCCTAATGATCAGCAACTGTTTTAAGCTTAGGATGTATATTTTCTTCTTTTTTTCCTCCTCTCAATAAATTACACTTTCTTAAGTTCAAGCATTTCTTAAACTTACTATGAAATATATTTAATGCAGACCACTCATCTGTTCTCTTATAAATATGATGATGCTATGACTTTCATCAGCATAAAATATCCAATTTAATACGTGAATACATAAGTTAATTCTCAAGCTCTTTTTTAATGATAAAATGGTCAGCTCTTTTCTATACAACCTACACATAGCATGCGTTTTTATTTTCATTGAATTGAGTTATTGTTTTTGTGGACAGAGAAATTTACTGTCCACGACTGCAGAATAAAATATACTATAATGTTGATGCATAGCTTACTGCAAGACCAGTGTCATCATTCTAGGTAACCTCCGGCTTAGATCAGAGACCTCAGCATTGCAGATATACAATATGCATCCCAAGCAAAAACTGCCCATAAGAATAACTTCATTATTCTGGGAAGTTGGATCTATAAAAGATGTAAAATGTAGAAGTGTTCTGCCCATACAGTTTCTGGTAAGTACAGTCTGAATAAGTGATAAAACCTGAGTCAGCTTCAGTTATAATAATCCCTACAGAAAGTTCATTCCCACATGAAGGAAAATGCAATATGCAGAGCGTAAAACACACTTGTGCCTATAAACCCATTAGCCAGGATTTCACATTGTGTTTAAGGTTCACATAGTCCTGTGAATTTAGCAAATACCTGACAGTCAGTCCCAGCAGCATTTTAATGCTGCATATGAGAGAGGATTACATCTGAAATTAACGTACAGACAACTCACCAATACTACTGGGCAGATTGATGTAGGTGGTAAAATATGGTCCTTCAAAGGTCCACAGTCACATTCAGGTTTCAGATGTGAAGCACACTTGTTATGCAACTACATGAAGATAGAAAATGAAGATTTAACTTACACATTTTGCCATTACAGTATAAGAAAATAGGCATTCTAGAATGAGGTGAGTTTCATTAACCTAATTATTACTAAAGTGCTGAAAGGAAAACAGAACACATTGCAGTGGAAAATTCCCTAGGATGGACAAAATTAACAGATTTATATTGAAGTGAAGAATGATGGATTAAAGTATTTTTCAGTTTGGAAATTTTATGTGTGGATCAGCACACAAGTAAGAACATTGCACAGCAGTAGAGTAAAATCAGCATATTGTTACTGGTGACCAAAATCTTCATTTCAGAGGAGAGCTTCTTGCACTGAGCCAGGAACTTCTGTTCTACTACTAGTGAGCAATGCAAGGCAGCTTTTGGCACTATTGGTGTAACTCTGCTTCCTTCCTGAAGCTGATAGCCACTACAGGTTTAAATATAAGAGAAGAACACAGGCATATCCTACATTAAGCTTGAGTAAATTCTGGTCTTGATTGAATCAGTTTTCAGGCTTCCATTGACTGCTGAGGAACTGGAATTACTCTCCTTTTTCTAATTTACGCTTAGAATTCATCCAGTTTTCTTGAAAGCAATGACAATAGCTCTACTCTGAAAACATGAAAAGAATATCCTCAGGTCTGCTGACAGGAAGAGCATTGGCTGACTTCCATTTTGTTACAGAGGCTGAATAGATAAATGTGCATATAACAGGAAGATAAAACACTAACAAGTAATGATAAATGATTAAATATTTTGCATTAGCAATCCAGAGTTCTTTTTCATAATTCAGAATTTAATTCAAATTATTCTAAATATTCAGCCATGCAGTACAAAGGCACAGTTGTGTTCTTGGATCATGCAAAGCATTCACATTTAATTGGTATACTTCACAATATTATTAGAGATAATCAGAATAAAAGAAACTTAATATTGTAAAATTTTGTGAAAGTTTCTTTTTCTGTTCTTGATGATTGTAAACCTAGATTATTCTGCATTTTCATCTCTGTAGCGATTCAGTAAAATGCATTAAGTTGTTCAGATGACATCCATTTCCCACAGAGATGGACATTTTTGAAAAGATATGTATATTTAGAGTAAAGAAAAAATAATCAGGCTAATAAGTATCAGGAGTTGTAAGGTAAAAATCTTATTAACAAGTGATTTATTTAGTATAACAGATAGCATAAAGCATTAGCTCAACAGGTTCAAAAGCTGTTACAAAACCTGTAGTTCAATGCCTGCATCTGTAAATCACAATTTTTCAATGACTGACTTATTTTCCCTTAAGTGGTTCAACTCATATGAACGCTGTTAAAATTATAATAACCTTGTACCAATTGCTAATGTATATAAGTAAACACTTCTGGTAATATGGTCTTCATAAAGTTATCTGGTACAGTTAATTTTGACATGACATTTCTGAATTTTGAACTGAATTGCACCTAATATTAGCCTTGTCCATATTCATTTATACTGCTAAGTTACCTTTTAAGGCAGTTCCTTAGCAACAGAAAATAAAAGTCTAAAGAGTTTCGATTTACTCTGAGTATTAAAGCCTTATTGAGAGGGTATTTTGGTAGCCCTGTAATCCAAAACATTTGTCATGCTAATTCTCTGCCTCAGTGGTAAGGCTACTTGTACCATAATTAATGCACACCAGGCCATGCTACATCAAATAAAAGTATCTTCGCACATTCAGTGGTAATTAGCAGCTTTGGTACTCTGTGGCATGCAAACTTATCTATGAAAATATAGCTTAATCTTCTTATTAGTCTCTGCTGATCTCTGACAACCGAACTGGCACATAGCAAATAACAGAAAAGATAGAAGAAATATAGCTTTAATGAAAATAACACTTTGACACAAAAAATAAAATAATAATAAAAAAAATAAAAATATGCATGCCTCTCAAAACATGTATTTTAGCAGTTTTAAATACATTTCCCCAAAACTCCCTTATCCTAAACCTATCTCTTGTAGAATATGACCTCTCACAAACCTGCAAAGGAAAAAGTGTATTTGCTGGAACAAAGATGAGGGGAAAAAAATTTACATGACTGTGGTGGAGAATTACAAATTATATGGAAGAGAGATCATGGATTTGGTTGAGAAGTCAATATAACAAGCCTCCTTAGTGAGAAACACCTCCAAGTTTTGGGACTTGAGTCAGTTATTTGACATCAGAAGTGACCTTATTAAGTCATAAGGACCGATATATTTAAAATGCACAAAAGAGGCTCAGAATTATTTTTGTAATAAAGAGCATCCCCTTCGATTATAAGCTGTAAATGTGTGGTACAAGGAGTTGAAAAACACATGAAGGATGTGATGGTAATCATATAACCTCAGAAAATCCATTCAAAAATCATGCATCAGTTAGAAATTTAAAACACTTTTTTTCTGTAATAAAGGTGTTACTATTAGAAATTAAGTTATTGCACCAGAATATGTTATTAAATCCAGAGAATTGTAAGTAAATAGGAAATCTGCCGTATTTAAAAATACTCATTCTTTTTTTGTGTCAAATAAACATCTGAATCTACGAAAAGAAATAAAATATTTCATTTATTTGGAAATACAAAATTACTTTAAAAAAACCCCTTCAAATTACTGATGGAAATAAACTGAAAAGTTGTAAACTTTAGTATCAACATTTTCATTTTCAGCTGTCAAAAAACACACCCATTTTTAATTGGAACCTTGACTGCTTATTTAGGCATTTGAAGAAGCACACAAGCACCCAAGATATTTCACAAGAAATTAGCATTTTTCTTTAGACTGATTTAAATTATATTATTAAATAAATATTAAATTATTAAATTATTATTAAATTATTAAATAAAATAAATAGATCCTCAGTACTTCTTCAGTGAATAACAGTTCTTTATGAAAATCCTCTGAATCTTGACATACAACTTCAAAAATGGTCCAGATCCACATAAACTAATGGGGAAATAACTTCAGCTGAGGAAAAGACAGAATTTCCTTTGACTTTAGAAGTCAATATATATTACAAAATATGTATTTATTGAATGATATACACATATTACACAGGTGTAAACACTTCTACATCTGCAGCAGAACACCCTTTTTTTTCTTGCTAAACACATATAGCCATTGCCTAGTTTAATTAACTGCATGCAAAACATTTTGGATTGGGTGTTTTACTCTTTACATAAATTATCCAAATTTTGACAGCAATCTGGACTACATATTTGCTTTCTTCTAAAATATTGTTTTTTAAGTAATCATAACAGCTTATCACTGAAAGCATCCTGGATCTATTTTCTTTGATGATGTTTCATATTTTGTATTCTTGTGTTAAGAAAATATGTCACAAAACATCCAAACTTGAATGTTTAAAACAAACATTCACTAATGCCTCAGTCTCATATTATTATTTAAAGCAATGAACAAACAACTGCTGTTCCGTAACAATAATAATAATGATATCAGCAAAACCAGCAAATACATGTGAAGAAGGCTGAAATCTCTCCCCATTTAGATTTAAATCCTGCCCTGGCTAGAAACAGAAATACTGGCATTGCTCCTTCTAGCATGAAGATCTCACTTATAAGGGCAGTGTTCCCTGAATGTCATTAGTTACAGTTACTGGTTCCTGCTGAATAAGGAGTGCACAAAAGTTGTATATATTTGACTTGGTGCACAGATTAGTATATTATCAACTTGTCTCTGCTATTATTCCCAGACACTTGGAATCACTGTATCCTACCAGATGTCCTCAAATTCATTCACCAATTAGACAGAGTGTCACAATGACCTTGATTTTTCCTGATACTGAAAACTCTTTCGTAATCTTTCTGTAGTAGATTGGGAATTCTGCTCTTTAGTGGCACGCATTATTTTCATACGGATATTGTCATGAAGCAATTTGCTTCATGACATATTGAAATAAGCATTTCATGACATCAAATAAGCGTATTTGCTTGCCACAATTAAGAAGTCCTAAAAATACACTGCATATACCACTCATTAAACACACTAGCCATTGCTGATGACTAAACTAAATGAGACATTCCAGATTATGAGGCTATAGAAAGACATTCAATGATTTTTACCTCTCAAACCTGTGTGAAAGGTTTTACTATAGTATACTCACTGTAATCTGACACCAAACACAGTGAAGTCCAGTCAAGCCTTGGTAACACTTTATAGTTTTGTGACACTTATCACATTTTGTTGGACAGTTTCCTTCTACCCAAAAATGGTGCATTACCTGCAAAAGAAAAATGTGGATATACATAAAGTTACTAAATTAACAGGTACATGGCAGAGTTAATGCTACCCCCAACTTACATCAGTATTCTTTTTAGACTTCACATATGTTTTGATGCAAGATGCGGGAGCTCTGGAGACACAGCGTTCATGGACTGTATACTTGCAAACTGAAAAAAGACACATGTTATTAGATGTTGAGACAATGGTGTTTCTCACTACATTTCTATGAAACAAATAACATTACCAGCATGTCATCTCTAAATAATCAATCCAATCAGTCAATGAAAACTCAAACTAGACTGCTTTTTCCATGGAATACAAAAGGCCAATTAGAACAGGAAATATTATGCAAGTGAAAAATCCAAGAATGCACTATCATGGCATAACAGGAAATGCTTAATTAAATCAGACCTTACTAAATTTTTTCACAATAATTCCCAAATGACAAAAATATTGAAGACAAATTGGTGACTGCCAAATGGTTTGTGTCATTTGCTAGTAGGAAGAAACATACATTTTATGAACTACAGGCATAAGAGCAGTTGGCAAGTGCAAAAAATAAAAGCCAATGAATTAATGTTGTTCCTACCATTGATTTAGAAATCAGAAATGGCTAATTAGTCCATTTTTGAATCGCAATTGTTTTCATGTATTCCATATAATCACCATAACTTTGACTCTTGTTTTACGAAATACTAACTCCTGAGAAGCTTTTTTTTCCCGTAAGCCTGTCAACATGTTTTAGGTAACTGTTATTGCTGACCAAGACTGTAAAGATCATGCTAGCTGCATTTGGAAAACACACAATGCAGGGTAAAACGCAAAGCTCTCCTGACTTCAATGATACAACTGTGCCAAGATGAGGAAATAATGCTACAGCTTATGCCTGCCTTGAATAGAGTCAACTATTAAAAACTGAGAATGAATTTCTCCCTGCATGGTATATGTCTCAGGCTTTTGACCTCGAGAGCAATTAAGCACAAAGTACTTCTAAACACCTTGCTTGCACCTATTACACAAACCCAGTGGGAGGCGCAGCCATTAATCAGACGAACTGCAGGGAGTAACATTGTTGATTGGACCATGGAGGGATGGTGAGGACCCCTGTGGTTCCCCCCGGTTTTTTTTTTCCTCCCACACAATCTAAAATGCAAATAATGAAATCTATAGCAATGCTTTGAAAATATACTGGAGAGAAAGCTTAGCTAAATAAGGAAATAGTGGAATAGTTTTGCAAGTAGACTCCTGCCTCTTGCTGCATGAAGTAATTGAAAGGAACATGTTCTTCGGACACTCTGAGACCATTGTTCTCACAAAATAAATGCCAAGCACACTAATAAATACATTCTCAAAAGACACTGCAGCAGAAAAACATGACAGGTCTTGCAAGGCTGGCCTTTTTGGGTCAGTTTATGTAACTGGTCTACCCATTTCTACTGAAGGTGATCTACATTGCAAGGGATTTGCTCAATAGAACTCTCCAACATATACCGGTCTTGTTTCTTCACAACATCAGTCTGACAAAAAAGAATATTAAAGAATGCAACATTTCAAGATCTAATAGTCAAATCAGTAACTGATGTATATATTCCAGTTACTCTCATCAGCATTTATTAATCTCAAGTTATGTAATTTCTATTTGTTTGAATTTTAATAAATGTATCCTGTTTCACAGTATGGTGAATGAAATTATATGATGTGAAAATGTATACAAGAATTTACATCCGAATTTTATTTCAGAGACGTCTGTGGCCCCCAGAGGAAAGAAATGGTCAATTCAAAACCCTCACTCATTCAGACTAATCTCAAATTAAATCAATAGAACTGTACAGATAGAAAGATCTTCATCAACTGTGAGGGGCTATCTTTCATACCAAAACCAGTGAAAGTTTGTTACACTAAGAAACCGATTATTTTACCAAAAAGAAAAATGAAAGGTGACTTGGTAACATCATGAGAAGAACACAGTTGTGTAGCAAGGATCTCATTAATCTAATGGAGTAGAGCATAACATGAATCAATCACTGGGACCATCTACACAACGCATTCAAATCTGAAAACAGGTCTTAAAAAAAATTATCACTGGAACACATCACAAAAGAAAGATATGGATCATCCCTTTCTGGAAACTTTCAAATAGAGACAAGGCATCTTTCAGCAAGCCTTGGTTTCTCAAGAGACATGGTAAGTGGTCAAACACAGATTAACAGATTATCAGGAAATACATAGAATAACAGCTCAAGGAACTGACAGGTAGTAACGGCATCTAATAGCCTAATGAATGTCAAGCTAGATGCAGCAGCTTTTCTGTGTTCCTTTTCTTAAAATCTATAATCAGTTAGCATGTGGATTGAGATGACTACAAAACAAGTAACTATACAAAACTTCAGAACCGTTACAGAAACTTCATTTCTGGGAAACTGAGATTTTCACCTTCACAATTAACAAAACAACAATGCTATGCAAAATTTGGATCAAAAAACATGTGACTCAGATGTTTGTCAAGTTGATACCTATCATACAAGTATTAATAAAAACAAAAGAGGAGTAACAAAATTAGAAAGTTAAAACATAATCTTGATACTCTCTAATAAAAAAGCAAGAGCAGTAAAGAAAAAAGAGCAATAGATTCCAAAGGGAACTAACAGTGATAACACTTTGAAAGCAGAAAACTCCCTCAAAGAACACATTTTAAAGCCAAATAGCCTGAAAAATTAAAAACAGAACCATGGGCACTCAAGCAGAGAAGAGGAGGGGGAGACACTACTGTGGTGTCCCGTTTTTTAACGGGAAGCTAGTAGTTCTTATGCAGCAAGAACAACATTTCTAGGAACAGACATGTAAGCAAAAGTACGCTGAAATGCTTATACTCACAGGAACAGCAGAGACCTTGCTTGCCTACTCCGATCAGCATGTTCAAACAAAGATTACAGTAGGCAGGCTTGTTGAAGTGTTTCAATCTCCATACATGCTGCCCATCATCCTTCACATTCTGCACAGGACATAAGAGAAACAGATTTCACTTAATAAAATAAACAGTGAAATATATAAGTGCCAATAAAAATTGGAGATCGAGTCAAGAGCATAAAAGACAAGCTGTTACTTCATTTATGACTCTGCACCAGATCACAGCATAATCATTCTAAATACACAGGCAATGATATAATAAGAAAATTCTCATGGAAGCTCATGGACATTCATGTGTTTTGAAAACAACTCAGAAAAAACCACCAGGCTGCTGCTACCACTGCAACACAATGATATTAATGTATCTAGGCTGACCTTAAATTACAACTAGTATTAAAAATAATTTTTTCTAGAATAATCCTAGAAATAATGGTGCTGCAGGTCAGAAGGTAAAACTCTCCAAAACAAATAATAGAAAATGTTTTCTAAAAGCACGCAGATATTCTTAACAACTGTCAGAATTAGTTACATATATCAACATACGTTAAACAGGAGAACTAATCACACCACAATAACTATTCCCAGCCTTAAATGAAGTTCATCTCTATTGCCAATTATCTATCCAAACCCACATATTTAAGGGTGAGATTTACATCTTAGACCTCTTCTCCAAAAATGGAGTTCCTTACATTTAACACCAAAAGGCCATTTAAGGCCTCATTCTGAGGCCTCTCTGTTTTTTTAAGGTTTACAAAATGATGTGAAGCTGGTTCAGATGTTAAATTAATTCTCCAAATTCCAGGCTTTTTGGCAATACTAGCCATCAGGCTTTTTTCTTTCTAAAATCATCAGAGGTTTTCTTTCTAAAAAAACTAGATTAACCCAATGCAATATTACTAGATTTTTTTAAAAAAAATAATTTCTCTTTTATCAAATATAACATCCAATGGAACACAGGCAATTAATGTCCATCAGCTGCTTCTTTCAGTATTGCTGAAACTTTATAGTCTTCTTGGTTATGTCATTGCCAAAAAAGAAACTGCCATAAAGCTAAAGGAAGTCACATCAATATCTGTTTCTCAGAAATCACATCAACAGCTGGTTCTTATCCAGTTTCTGATTTCTCACATCAAACTACTATTACTTGTCATCACATACATGCAACATTCCTGACTAGATTTTCAATAATATGATGGTTTTCACTGATGAGAATAGTCAGTATATGTTGGTGAACATAAATTTTAATAAAAAATATAGTTTTGTCGTATATTAGCATATACCATATGAGTTATGTCCTTAAAAATCAGTACTGCTCTGTTCTCGGAGTTAGAAGTTAATACAAGTCAAATAAGATGAAGACTTCATCACCTTTATGGGCAAAAAGAAAAATCCTGAAGGAAAATCAGCACTCCAAGAAATTAAGAATGAGCTGGGTCTAAGCCAGGATACAACTCTGAATATTTCCTAGAAGTCACCTAGACACAAAAATATTGAAGTCCATTTTTTTTTTTCTCTAGTAAGATACCTGGATCAGAGCATAAGTAATAGCTCCCCCAATATTACCAGCAGGAGTTCAAATGCCATCTCTGACAGCTGGGCAATGTCAGGGTCCCCTTTCTGCAGCAAAAGCACAGCAGATGCCTAATGTGGGATTCTCAGGCTGGCAAAGAGTGTGGAAGTTTTCCAATTTCCCCTGAAGAAGCAGAAATAGATTCTGCAGCTGTGAAGCACTAGAAGCCTGTCAAGCTCCTTCATGACTGGCAGCTGAAGAGGATGTATTCCATTAAACAGAGCTCTCTAACTTCTATTTTTCTTCCCATCTTACTACCATATTCCACACATTTTTGATGTATTGTTAAACTACAATATAGAGTGTGAATTTCAAGCTTTCTGAAAGTGGGCAATTACTCATTAAACCAAAAAGACCATTTAAATCCTTCTGAGAAAAAATCAGCAAATAAAGTACGCTTCAATTTTAATGTCACTCAGGTCATCAACACAGTCATAAACCACAAGCACTTAAGATGTGAGCTGACCCACCTTCTCTAGCAAAGTATTTCGTTTATGAAAATTAACAGAAATTCAAACTTATGCATAAACTTGCCCCTCTTCCACATTCATTTTGTATTACTTTTTCATTTTAATTTTATTTTTAAAGAATGACCATTATATGTGAACATGTCGCTTCTTATTTGAACAGAACATATGGTCTAACTTAGTTGGCATTTTCCTTATCAGAAAAACAAACAAGTCTTGATGTGGGTGTTCTGCCAATTAAAACACTTAGCTGTGTTACAGACTGCAACTGATGCAAATCCATTACATAAACACAATGCACTTTTGGAAAGGAGCAAATTAAATTTTTGCTCTTGTGTACTGCCAAAAATAAGCAATAAAGTGCTGCATATGATTATGCATGTACATAACTTTTTAAAACACTGCCAAGAGGAAAAAAAAAGACATAATATGAAACAAAGCCACCTCAATGCAAGTCTTTAAGTATGAATAAAATCCACAATTCTGACACATCAGAGCATTTACTGACATTAACTCATTTTGCTTCCATATCCTGAGAAAGAGTTTAAAAACAAATAGACATTAAGAAGATTTCAAAGCAGGGCAGGTACAGTAAAAATCTCTTCCTCACTTCATTATACACATCACTGAAAATCAAGCCTCCATATGTCATACCCAGACTTTAAAACATAATGACAATAGTAACATTTATTTTGTTAACAACTGTTCTCCTAACTCATGGTCCTGACCCTGCTACCATGGATTTGACTGCCAAAGCTACCTGACCTTAAAAAGCAAGTGAACCATAAAAGAGACGGCCTTAGAACTAGTGGAAAATTTTATGTTATCACAGACTTTAGCTACACATCCCTAACCTGGTTTAATATTAACTTATGTCAGCTTTTTAGATATTTGTGTATAAGGTAGACAAAGAGATCTTCAAGATTTTGAGACTTAATAAAGATAATGAAATCACTGATAAATTTTAATTCCAGCAAATATACCCTCTTAAAATAGCTACAGAGTGCCGAAAATACCTGAGTATTCATTTTTTTTCTATGGGAAGAGTTAGTAACAAGCATCCAAGTAAGAAGGATGGAGTAGCTGTAATTCGTTCCCTGAATATTTTGATTCCATTTATTTAAAAAAATATTTACTTGATTTTTTCAAGACAATTTTATTACTGATTTTTAGGTATTGTTCAGTCAAGTGGGAAGGTGAGAAGAGCTTCCATTAAACTATGCAGCAAGCAGTTTAAAACAAATATAGTTACATGCTATACTCCTTTGGTTGGCTCTTAGCAAAGAATTCACACCATGTTTTGCTTTGCTCAATTTGCTTTGGGAAGAAAGGGTTTTAAGTCTGTTCTTGGTTAAGTGGAAAGGGAGTAACCTGGCTCAAGGGACATATGATTTGGGAGGGCTCCCCACTTCTATTTCTGAGATACTGTGTTTGTGTCTGTGTGTGTGTGTTTGAGAAATCAGAACAAAAATCCACAGCCTTCATTCATACACTCATCCAGAAACAGAAAAGGGAGCACAAGAGGGAAAATTAAATGGTTTTTAAAAACTTCATAAATAGCCACAGTATGGAGTTTCCCTGTCCAAAATCTGTAACCATCTGTCATCTGCAGATACTTTGATGCTGCAGAAATATAAATTGCAAATCACGGTAAATCTGTATACCTGCATGAAACACCATTTATTTTACACTTTATACACAGAAGGGGTTAGTTACTCCTGGCTTTTCCCGGTCTTTTTTCAACCTGGAGACAAAAGGCAAAGGGGACCTGCAATAGGGAAAGGCATTTGCGGAGCTCCCGCAGGGCAGAGGGAGCCGGCGCGGCGCGCCGCGGCCCGGGCAGGGACGAGCAGCGTTCCGGCCCCGCCACCGCAGCTTCCCTCGGCAGGGCCACCGCGCCCTCTGCGGGCCCTGCCGCCGCAGCAGACCGGCAAAGCAGCTCCTTTATCCCGTCCGGGGAGCCTGCTGCCAGCTGGGAACCAGTGGCACAAAGGCAAGCGAGCTCCAGCTCAGGGGGCTCGAGTTTGCCCTCTGCGAGTAGGGAAACAGCGTATGGTGCACCGGAACTTCGGCCTTCCAGAAAACTCACACTTCAGAAAGGACTTAAAGAAATGTCACTCAGGACAATAAAAGGCCTGGCTGCCCTTCTTCCTCGCTGAACAAAAGAAATAGAAGTCTACGAAACTGCCCAGGTGTTGAGCACTCATTTCAAGCTTTGGCCTGAAAGGATTACTCACGGTATAAGAGATCCCACTCCGGACTTGCACATGTCTGCAAGTCCCTAGTTCGGTTCCATTTTAAACATACAACTTAAAAAGTATGGCAACAATAATGCAATATACACAAAAAGAAGCACTATTACCAAGCGTGGACTCCCACTGAAACATTCCATCCCACACTTAATCAACAGAATTTGAAAGCTGCTTTTTAAATTATTTGAGTGCAATCGCACAATATTTGCTGCTTGAAGATCCAAAGTAAAATTTTAAGACTATATGCTTATGATTTAAACATTATCTAAATTCAACACAAATATTTGTCCCATCAAAATTTACCTTGATTTAAAAGGTGAACTGGATTAAAGATAGTGATTTAAAATAAAGGCGTATTTGCCTTATTTCAAATTACTGATAACTTTATGAAGCATCGACTGGTTTTAAACTTCTCTCTCACCTTAGGGCAGCTATTCAGCAACCGTACAGTACCAGGTACAGTGCAACCGTGACATCTAGTGGCCAGTGGAGAGCGAATAAAATACTTCCCTAAAATACAAGTTTTCTTCAAACACAAGCACGTATGAACTTGCAGTTTATACTTCCTTTTTGTGCAATCACTGACAGAGGTCATAGTAACCATTTGTGACAGGAAAAGTGAGACCAAATATCTGGCATGCCATAACTTTAAAAGAGAAATCAAGTGTTTCTATCAAATCATGGTGGAATAATGTTGTATAACACTTACCAAAGAGCAGAGTACAATGCTTATGGCTGACAAAACCCATCATTAAGAAGCCTTTTGTGCACAGATTACGACAGAAATTTTAAATGATGCTAGGAGAGTCAACAACCTAACTCTCCACCTTCTCTTACAACATTAATCTATTTAAATTAATGCGGAAGCAAATAAAAAGGTCAGAAACGTCAAAGGTTTCTATCATGGAAAAATAGAATAAATAGCCTAATGGTCACTAATATGCAAATAGACCACTTCCCAAAAGAATCAGGAGTACTGCAGGGATATCTCTGTCCAATTTGTGTTTGGGTGGGAAACTAACTATTGCCTTAAGATAAAAATAAATTTGGAACGTTGATGAGGACAGTGAAAACTCCAGACTGAAGTGTGACACTCAGCAAAAAACTACCTCATACATCCATTACTAAAAATTAAACCACATAAATAACAATTTCCTACATAGCTAACATTTTCTTTTTCTTCACAAACTTCTCATTTTACATGAGAGAATTTCTTGAAGAAAAATTCATAAAATTGGAACAAATTTAAACTAAACTTCAGAGTAAAAATTACTTTGTCCTGAAAATGAAGGTTTCAGTAGATGCCATCCAGAATGCCTTTAGACACTGCTAATTGGAAAAAGGGTAGTCACCCAATTACAAATGGGTTATACATGCATAGAATTCCAAGATCTTCTAAAACAAATTGCCAAATAGTACATGTACTAGTATCTCAGAATCCCCACAGAAAAACTAAGTTCTTACGTGTATTCCTTACCTTGTACGCTAATTGTTTATTTAGAATATCAACTGCCTTCAAAAGGACCAAAAAATCAAGTGTGTTCTTTCTATCCTGGCACACTCTGTATTTCTAAAGTCTACCTTCACAACAACTCCAAAACCAAATCTTAGGAGGAAACAGAACATAAGACCCAGCAAAATAAAACAAACTGGATGGTAAGGTTGATTTCCAAGGGAAATTTTACTTTTTTTATGCTCTTTGTCCTATTATCTTCATGACTCTAAACTGTGCCAGCAACTTTTAAATTAGTTTAGTAATCTCAAATAAATTTGAAAGGCACTAGAAATTTCATTAAAGTCTAGGAAAAAGCCGGGGGGAAGCAGAGAGACAGAGAGCGAGCGAAAGGGAAATCCGGCAGATTCCCTTGTTACTTCTCCAACTTGGTAACAGGCATCTGGCAAATGCTTGTAGCTTACAGCCTAAAACTCTTGTCTCTCTCAGAAGAAGATTACTGATGAGGTCAGAGGGCAAAGGCCACAAACCTGTCAGAGGTTAGGCTATTTCAACCCCACTGCTCATATACAGACTTGTTTATTCTTCCATTTTTAAATAACATAGTTGCATGCTTCATTTAAATGTTCCTTCTTTTTAAATTATTCTGACTAAATAATCGAATACAGTAATACTGTATGTATGGAATAAAATTATTGAAATTTTATGCAATAAAATTAAATGCAATAAAATACTGATTGAAAGGCTTTAAATGTAATATAGAACATTTACACATCTGACCTTTCTGTATAGCTATTACAGGAAACAAAGGATTAAGTACAAACAATGTAGCTGAATTCTGAAAGTACTATGACAAATCTGCGGCTGGAGTAAATTATCATAGCTTCACTGATATTAGAATATCAAATTAGACCAGCTGAAAATCTTCTATCCTTCATACAGGCTCTATACAACAGTTAAGTACATTACAGTGTTAATGGACCCCAACCCAAAACAAGTATTTCACTCGTATCTTATTTAAATACACTACAGTGGCAATTCTTTGTCACTATCATACTAAACAAGCTCTGAACTTGATCTCTTGGACTTAAAAATTTGTCACTGCCAATTTCAGTACAGAACCAACACTTAAAAGGCGACAGAATAGTTTGGTTGGTGGGTGCTTTGGTTTTTTTTTTTTTTTTTTTTGTGGTTTTGTGTTCCGGTTTTGGGGGGTGGGCAGCCGTGTGGTTTTGTTGTTGTTTTTTTCCCTCTGATTCACAACATATGAAGATTTCTTGGACATGTCTAAGCAGCATAACCCAGTGGGTTATATCCCTTAGTTTCAAAGACAAATCAGCTTGAGGAAAACCTCAAGATATTAGCATTTTTTATTTTATTAATGAGTCCAAAAGATTTTTATCCTGCGTTTCATTACCATAACTAAAAGGAGAAAGACAGACACCGAGAAAGCAGAGTTCTGAGAAGCTAAGTTTGCAAACTTCAACAATAGTCTGCAATAAGAGCATCCCACTAATGGGACTGATGTACTGAAATGAAGAGCTTGGATAATACATTCGATGCTGCAAAACCATCAAAATCTTGCTATTAGTTTACACTAAATAACAGGCATTAGAGTTTTATCTTTATTGATTTCACTTTTCAATGTCCTAAATTAGGATTTTATTTGGACTATGTACAAATGGAAGTAGTATATTTTTGCTGGTTAAATGAAAAACTTAAAAATATTGCTTTTCTCTGCATATAATGTGATGGTTTAAAAAATTAAGCAGTTTTAAACATAAAAAGAAAAACGGAGCCCTTTTAAAGGGCAGCATCTTGTCCTAGTGAATCATTAGCAAATTACTAGCAAATCAGCTCATATGTAAGTAATGGACTTTATACAAACTATGCTTATTGATAACAAAGATATTTTGTATGCTATTATAATATTTTTTTCCACAACTATATATTTATATCTGTTAAATGAATCAAATACTAGGAATACTCTTGATGACAGAAACACTGATCCAAGATGATAACAGGCTGTAGAATTTTGATCACTATTTATGTATTTTTAGTATTTTCTTAGTAAAGCTATGAGCAGCAAGATAAATATCTAGTAACTAGTAAAAACACCCAAAAGGATAAAATGTTTGATAACATAGCTTCATTCTAACAGTTTTTGCTTTAGTATGAAACTAAACTCTACAGAATTATCTGCATATAATTTATGACGTGATTTAGGAGTTTCAGAATTGGAAAGAATGAAATGTAGATATTGGAGAATAGTCCCAGAACACCTATACTTCCTGTCATCAAAGAAAAATCTGTACTGAAAATCACTATCAGTTATCTGCTATATTGCTTGCTTGAGAGCATTTGCTGGCCTTTGTTTAGAGTAATTCTGTGGAAATAATGGAATTCAGCCTGACAAAGATCTGTTGTTTGATGACAGTAATTTAACATTTTTCTTACTCCATCTCACATATAGAATTAGGGAATTAGTACTACAGTGATCCAGACACATTGACAGTCATCCTCAATTCAGTTATTTTACTTGTAATTTAATTAATTAGATTTTTCAAGACTTATTTATTATCTTCTATTCAATAAACTTGTTTGCTATGTATTTCCCTGCACAAAGTATCAACCTGAGCATTCTTTGTGCAAATACAACAGCACAGAGCAACTACAGCAATCAAGATTGCACTAAATAGGGAAAAATAAGTATTATTATTTTCGATATGTGGAAATTGCTTAAGAAAAGAGACTAAGAAGAGATTAAAAGGCTTTCTTTTGAACAGCAAAAAAGCATTTGAAATCTATGCTTCAATAGATGAGTTCAAAATTAGCTCAAATATAGGACAGCAGGTGGCACTGATAACATACCAATCCTAAAACAGCTGTGTTAAACTGGTACAAAATTGATCATATTACATCTGTATTACCTTTAATGTGAGATCTGTATTACCTTTAATTGTAAATGTAGAGAAAATAAGCTCATCTTTCCCAATACTGGTGTAGGTGTTCCCCTTGAGGTTGCTTCTTACTATACTTCACTAATGTAGTTACAGAGACAGAGGATCTTCATAGGGATGTATCATGAAAGGACAAGAGCCAGTAATAACTGCTGCAGAATAAATTCCATCTGTACATATGAACAAACGCTCTTTCCCTCGAGAACAATTAACATAGGGAAAGTTTGCCCACAGAACTGGTAGAGTTCACCTCACTTGAATTATCCAGGCTTAATCGGGCCTTGGATAACTCAATCTGTGGTGCTCCCTTTAATTAGGGACTGGAACAGAAGATCCCCAGAAGTTCTTTCCAACTGAGACTGTTCTGTGACAGTACATTTATGCCACACAACCCAGTACCACGCTGAGAAGCTGAGACACTACTCCAAGCCAGCTCTAACAAACACATGGGCAGTAAAACACATTTACCAGATAATACTGCAGCTTAGAATTAACATGTTGTTAGCAGGGAAAACTATTCTGCTTTTATAGTTTCCAGCTCCAGAGCCAGCTTATTAGGTGGTACTTCAAACTTGCCAGTGAACCTGTGACTTTGAAGACACACTTTGTTCTTTGCACGTCACTCATCCACAGTAAAGAGGGATAAAGCAAATTCTTTATACAGGCCACAGAGAAACTAACCTGAAGGCCACAGACAACATCCAATCAGAAACTTCATGCTACTCTTTAATACTTACATTTTCTAACCCAAGAAGGACCAAGAGTGGGATTGTTGTCATTCCTCCTTGGATCCACTCTTCTAAGGAAACAGTGCCATCATGATCATAGTCAATTTCTTCCATCATTTCATGAAGAATCTACAGTTTAATGAAAAATCTCATAAGTTCTAATTTATTATTACTGTATTCTAATATACCCACTTGTTAGGACATGTGCAGATCTCCAATTCTCTTATACAAAAAATAAGAAAAATATTACTTGCCTGATAGCTGTAGTCAAATGAGTATGGACAGTTCCAAAAATGAAGTGTCATACTCTTACATTTTATTAACATCTAAAGATCCCAAACCAACTTGCATCCTTTGTGCACTCACTCTTAAGAAATTTTCAGAGAGAAACCAGTTATGTTATAGAAGTTAACATTACATTTACTGAACATTTCATAGATCAGATTTAAACATCAAAATACTGGTAAAAGTGCTAATTCACAGTGACCTAGTAGAACATAGGCTATCCTTATTTCTACCTTACTCGCCTGTGGAATGCCACATGGATATGAAGTATCACAAAATTATGACAGCTGTCTCTAGCCACATTAAAAAATTGTGAGAAATAGATACTTACTGGACTTAATTCAGTAATATCCCACTCTAGGTATTCTGCAACATGCATCATTTGAGCAATGATATTTTCCAGCTCCTAGAGAGGAATGAAAAAGTATGATATTTAATGCAGGGTTATAAAGAAAAATTCTACTGCAAGCAACTAATAATTCAACCATACTGCATTCAGTGGCACTATTTCATCAACATCCCTGATGAAATGTACTTTACACTGGAAGCTGTATTCTCAAGTGAATCTGCTTACTAGCAAAACATCCTGCATAGACTACAAAGCATTCAGGAAGGTGAAATACAGCCCCACAATCAAAGTAATTGAAAGTAGTCACACATTCTTCCTTCCTAGTTATCTTTCAAGCACCCATGTTTTCATGATCTGATTTCCACCCTATGTGTGATAAGATCATGTAATGATCTTTAAATTACATCACTCTAACAAATTAGTTTTTTGACAGTAATTGTATAAATCACAACTTTCTAACAGAAATAAGGCATAAAGTGGATTCCATAAACTACTAAAGATTTATGTTCTTACCACTACAGTACTGCAGTTTCCCTTGATCACATATCACTAGGGCCTTTCTATATATATATATACACTTTTGCTTTGTAAACATGCTCATGCTTATTTAGGACCATTCTAAACTCTCATTCATATCCAGGCATCTAATTCAACTTGGTATTGCCTAAAATTATGGTGCCACTTTTACTTTATACCTGTATATAATTTTGCTTCCCTATTTCTTTGCAACTTATGGGAATCACCTCCTCTTCCTTAAAAATCCATTCTATGCTGTCTTGCTTTCAGTAGATACAAAAAAAGGTATAAAAAAAACTCAAAAGAAAAAAAAAAAGAACATTGCTAATAAAAACTTGTTTCTGTTAGCTATCAGAAAAAAAATAGTAACATCTTTTAAAATTATTTCCATAGCTCCAACTTTTCTTCAAACATTTGGTTGGGCTACTCCTCAAAACTTTGCCCTTACTGTTGTTCCTCCATTCTTAATAATACCATGGAAGTTATGACATCTCTCCACATAAATCCACAGTGTGACTTTCACACTTATGCTTTTTAATGAAATCTTTACAAATGGTGCTTTCATACACATCTCCCAGCAGCATATGAGAACTGTTGGAATCATATTAATGTGTCCCCTACAGTAATAGCATTAAAAATCAGAAGACTATAGAATGGGACTCCATGACAGCAGTGTCAGCAACTGAAAAATTATACAGTTGTAGAAGCAGCATTCCTCATTGGAAAAGAAAACTCAAACACTACTTTTCAAATGAGTGACTATATTTTATATTGCTTCCAATAATTCAGGATAAATATAAACCTGATTTGAATTAATGTAGTTTTGTATAGTTTTGCCATGCTGTCATACTCTTACAATGCAACAGATTAACATTAATACCTTACCGAACTATCCAGGTATCCATTCCCATCTGTATCATACAAGCGAAACATAACTGAAAAGCAAACCAAGAGAGAAGAAAACACACTTAAAAAACACAACAAATACATCTCTTTTTCCTAAAAAAACCCAAAACAACTCCAAACCAAAACACAAAGCAACTAAGCCAGAGTTCCAAAGAAAGAACAAATATTAACATTTTTGTTTAATGATAAGAATAGCTGTAGACCCACCAAATAAGCTGCATTATGTGAGACGTTCACTCAGCAACTACCCTGCCACAGTGCCTCCAATGAGACATATTAGCCAGAGAGTGCACCTTTTCCACACTATCACCCTAACAGCTAATTTGGTCTGTGAGCTTGATTTTGCTGCCCTCCAGAGATTACCTGTCTTCATGGTGAAGACTATCAAAAGACCCTTCTCTGTGATCTCACCAAACACAGGATAACACACAATTGGTCACTTTTGAATTGGTCATTCAATAGTGATACTGCTTTAGAAACTATTTTCTGACCAACTAAATGAAACACAGCATTAATATTTTAAATATCTAATCACCCAAATCCAACAATAAACATTCATGACAAACTGCCAGCATGACTTCTTCCAGGACCATACTTGCTTCATCAGTTTCAAAATTTATTCCCAACGTGCTGGGGAACCACACAAACAAAAAGGTGTATTTTGACAACATCCAGAAAAAATACATGATTTCAAGATTGTGTCATGATTTAATCCTAGCCAAAAGAAAGGGTACATGCACCATTACCAAGATACTTGGAAGCAGAAAAGCTTAAAGTTTTTAAAGCTTTCTGTTAGAAGACTAAAAAGGGAATCCAGAAGCGTAGAAATATCCCACTCTTCGTCTCTACTTTCAGGGACAGTTTGTCAGAGCTCTGAAATCCAAATACCCTTTTTTGTTTGGTTTTTTTTTTTTTACCCCTACACCTGTTTTTTTTAGGGATGAAGAAGTCAGCCCATGTAGAGGTGGCCCCAGGACAATGTAATGCCTTCACAAACAGCAAAACACAAGTTTTGCTTTTATATTTCCAGATGTCTCTGGAAATATAACATGACCTAATTAACACTGAGGAATCCTACCACACTGGATCCATAGCAGATGCTGTTACAGTCCAATAAATTTCACACACAAAGCTTACCATAATTTTCAGCAAGCAAAATAATGAGAAATGAGAGGAAATTCTTAGCAATTAGAGAGTAAAGTTCAGAAAGAATTCGATCCTTTTTGGACTTACAGCATATTAACTGTTATATGTATTGACTTGTTTCACTTATATCCTCCATCTCGGGAATGAGTTGATCATCTAACTGTGTGGAAAAAAGGTAAGCAATATACCTCTCTACCACTTCAGCAATTTTTGCCATATACCTTGCACTGCTCTTAAGAGCTGTAATACAAGATTGATGATATTTACAGTGGAACACTATTTCACGCCACAAAGGCCCATGATTCAGTAGTTACAGGTTAGGAAAACCTATAAAAATATCCTTCTTTCCCTAGAGTTACCATAGCAAAAATGTTTCAGTGTAAAACAACAGTTAATGCCAAAAGCCACCAGAGACTGGTACTGCCAGCTAGTACGCCTTTCATCAAAGCTTCTCAGAGCTTGACAGTTAATATTGTCTGGCAAAGGTACCATTAGGCATTCACAGTTTCCATAGGGATGAATCACTGAATCACTCAATGATAAAGTTAAAATCATTTGGCTCTCCTTCATCCTCCTCTGTGATTCTTAGACACTAGTTGAAAAAACGCTTTACAGCAAGTTTTGGCATCTCTGTGACCTTTACCCACTCTTAAGCAGTAGTGCTTAAGATTTTTTTTTTCCTTTAACATGAATCAGTAGATTTGATCAGTTGTTTAAAACCAAAAATTAGCATAATTATAACTGTTTCACCTTTGTAGAAACAAAGTCTTTCCTATTACATATGTATAGGGTAGTAAAAAGGCTCAATCTGTGCTCTTGGCTAGATTCTGAAAACTATGCTACTGGTGTGGCATGCAATCTCTTTTCTATTCATGCACTCCTAAATATTCATGCTCTTGATTTACACACTCTAGGAGAAAAAAAAAAAATCAAGCCAAGAACAAAATGATAAAAACAACCAAACAGAAGTTCTGATGCAAACTAAGCCCAAGCCAAATTTTTATATTTCTTTTCCCATCCCCTTACCTGATTACACTGACTGGGCACTCGATTTCTATTTCTAGATGGCAATTTAACCTTAAAAAGATGACTTACGTTCTTTCAATGTATCTCTGTGAGGAATGCTTGGGATTTTCTTTCTATTCAGATAATACAGAGATTATGAACAATAGATACGTTGAGCATACCAAACAGGTGAGGTTCACACTGTGCAAGACCTCTACAGTCTTAATAGGCTAGAAAATCCATTGACCTTCTGGAATATTTATAAATATATGAAAATCTGTAGATCTTAGAGATCCAAAGATGAAACATTATTTTCTCTTAGTGTAGTTTATCCTCCAGCCTACATCAAATTTTAATTGAAAGCACCACTTTCACATTCTGCTTGTCCTGAATTAGGTTTCCAAACACTCAGCTATGACTCATTTTTCTAATTTTTGTCATTAAAAAAAAAAAAAAAAATCACTATTTGAAATTTGTATTAATATTAATGTTGGCAACTCCCGAACAAACTATTTTTCTTTTTTCCCTTCATTGCTAAAAACTTAAAATTTACCTTACAGCCATGGGGCCTACTGCTTTCAAATTCAGAAAAAGAGTTAAATTACCCCATTAATTTATAATGAGAATTCAACTGAAATCAACAGAAAAGTCTGCATGCAATGGTGCAGAATAAGCTGAAATTTAAATACTAAAAAGCAAAAATATGTGGTATATTTCAACTCTGTATGACAAAGAAGAAAATAAACCATAAAACAACCATACCCAGAATTATATGTAGTAAATGCAACTGACCTTGAATATACAAAATATTTAAGTACTATACACACATTAGACCACGTTCTCTCACTCCTAAATCATATAGAACACAGTCTTTTGCCCATGCAGCTCCTAATGCAGGAAGCTCATGGAAAATCCCCATACTGTAATTATCATCTGCTCCTCTGTCTCTCCTCCCTTACATTGTACCAACTCCTGACAACAGGGGAGGCAACTTATCTCCACTTCATGCCAAGGTTTGTGCATTGAGCTTCTCAGAGCTCTGGTAAGGCTTGCATAACTTGCTACCATGCAGCAGTTTAATACACTGTAAGTTAAATTCAGTCCTTGGATCTCAATTTTTCTGTGCTTGTGTTCTGAATGCGCGCACACACACACATTCTCATATTTTAATCATGTGATACCAAAACGATACTACCAAATTTGAGGGATTTGCTGTGACCCTAAAGTAGAAAGTTGACAGGTAACAAAATATCAAGATACTTCAGCAACATGTAACCTTGAAATGAATTTCTTATTCTGGCAGAAACAGCCTACTGTTTGCATATCTTATCATATTGAATATTTACTTTCCATATGAGAGCCTGATCCTACAGATATTTTAACAGATCAGTTATGTATATTGAAGTACGTTTCATCTCAATAAGAACTATATGATTGGTCTGTTTAGCCATGTGAAAAACTGGCTTCCTAAATTCCACAAAAAGGAAACAGGTTTAATTTTTTTTTCTCCAATTTATAGATCAAACTCACAGGGTTATTTTTTTTAAACAGGTAGTGGTGTTGCACTTTAATGACCCAGGCCCCTAATTAAAAACAAACAAACAAACAAAACAAACAAACAAGTAATTTTTAACTTCCCGTGTCAATTTTGTCCTTCCCAACAGTGATGTAGATTTGGCTTTTCAGTGTTCAGTAATAGTATAGAGCCTATATTAGCAACTATTCTTTCTTTGAATTAGGATGTTTAATGCAGGTCATTCACCCCATCTATAGATCTCTAAGTATACTCAGTATACTTTGTTTTTCTCAGATCTGATACTAATCAAGAGATGACAGTGTAGAGAGCATTACTGTAACTACAGAATGTACAATCCTTGCTCCCCAACATAGCAAATGCTAGATAGACCAAGTTTAGTTTAAAATCCCATCATTAGCAAAAATAAGAAATCATTTCTGCAATAATGGTCACCTAGAACAGTATTTTTATAATCCATCTGTTCAAAACTGGTTCTTAAATTCAGAAACAGAATATTTGATGATTTATGGAAATAAATATTTAAAATTAAAAAAGAACATACATTCTAGCTTGTCTTCAGGTCTTCCTCTTTCTAGCAGTGACAAATAGCAAACAATATCCTTCAGCTGTATCATATCTGGTAAATGTGAGTTGGCAGGAGTAGGAGGTCTGGATGTAGAGGTACCCTTGTTAAGTCTCAGACCTGGAAATAACACATAGCCTTTGTGAGTCTGAACATACAATATAAGCAGAGAATGAAAACATAACTCTTGCGTGCATTCATCCTTTTTTTGTGACTCTCAGATTACTTCTTAATTTAAAGTTTTAAACAGTTCATGTTCATAGTTTGTCTAGCAAAGGTAGAATTAAAATAAACTATCCAAAAAAACCCCCACTGAATTATGGGAATGGCATAACCTTTTTTTTAATTTGTGCTGATATGATTTCATTTGACTACAAAAAAATTTGGTGAATACTTTTGTCCTACCATACTAGATGCTAAGTATTAAAACCAATCCCTGCCCAAGTCTGCATCCACTTCCTTGTGCTTGTAGAAGCTTCATCTGATTTCTAGATTGACAACAACTACACTAATTGAAGATGTTTTAGTGTCAATGAAAACTCTTCTAATACCCTAGTGTATCCCAAAAACATGGCCAGATGTGTGTCAGTGCAGCGCATATTTAAAACACAGAAGTCTCAGTTACAGACTACTGAGAAAATAAATTTAGGATTTAAATGACAGTCATAATCATTACTCAGACATTGTGATAATTAGCAGTGTACCAGTGTACCACCTATAATTAAAGTTCCAAATTTGCCAAACTTTCTGTTTCAGTACAACATTGACCAGTCCTGATGATATCACTGGAATCTGCAGGAGCAAAATGGGGCAAAATGGGAAGGACAGCAGAACACAGAGAAAGGAGTAAGAAAACTTTCTTTCCAAGCTTCTTATATTTCCCACTGACTGAGAGTTATTCCCTCACCCCCTAAATTTAGCTTGAAAAACTTCATTGCAATCTGGCTTCTCCTTCAAAAGCCTACATTTTAAAAGGTATGCCTACATGTTATGAGATATACAGGTTAAAACAATAAAATAAGGTTAAAAAAGAGCAAGTTGGCATACAAAAATGTATCTTGGAATGAATTTCACTCTCATGGTTTCAGGCAAATAACACTAAAAGTAAATATTAAATGAACAAAAGTATTCAATAAGTCAATGGTCTATTTAATGAGCTTGCATGTCAGTTGTCATTGAAAGTAAGATATTTTAATATTTTATTCAGTTAAGTGCTAGCTCTAATCACACAATTTACACATATAGTTCATATTCCAGTCTTATATAAATCATATTCACAGAATAAAAAGGATTATAAAACCTTCTCAAAAATAAATTTTGCTGAAATCCAAATGAAAAGAAATACAAATTTTGATAGGTATCTTTTAACCTATCAGCTGCAAGGTACAGGTTAAATTATCACTTCTTAATCAGAGGTGGGAAGGGTTGGCTGCAATGTACTCACTTACAGATGATTTCCAGTCCTGCCGCTTACCTGGCATCTGTTTCCATCTCTCTTCAGACACCTTAACTGAAAATACAGTTTATGAACAGACATGAGTGGACCAAAAGAGACTAAGTGTAAAACAAGCACACGCCTGACAGACTGATGAACCCTGCTACTTTCCTTTTCATTTTCTCTAGCTCTCACCCTTCCATTTTCCAGAATAATGTCAAATATTTCTGACAATGTTATTTTCTAGTACAGTCAGCTTTTTTTTTCACTATAGGAAACATTTAAAAATTACTAGATACCCAAAAGCAAGTGTTTCCATAGTTTCCATTTGCACATTAAAATGAATTAATGCACATTTTTTCTCTTTAAAAGTTACAAATTATCAGGATGGAACATTTAGTATAAACCATGAAACTGAATTACAATATAAACCCAATATATTTTCTAGCCCAAACAATTCTTGCATGGGATGAACTGGACTGCCTCTCTGAACATGTTTTGGATAGAACTATTTATCAACCAGTCCTTCTGGCATAATGCTAAGAACATATGGAAGTTTCCTAAACTGGTATTACATTATAATATTTCTAAAGTCCTTAGTAACAGAAAAAGATAAAAACTCATGACAAACTTGGAAAAGTTAGCGTAAGAGAAAAGATTTTAAGAGGCAACATTAGGGTAAGAAGCTTAACATACAGTCTAAACAGTAAAAACAGCACCATCCTTAATAATGATGCTATAATAATTATCATTATTACAATTTTACCACACAAAGGAAGAAAATATAACAAATAGAACTATAGTGAAAGTGAAGAAAGCTGAGTACAGCCTACACAGGGCAGAATTTAGCTGTGTCCTCTAAAATCAAAATCACTTTTAGTGCTATATTAACACCCAACATTTAAAGTATCAGTAGCAGCTAAGCATGTAGGATTAGTAGCAACAGAAGCACACCTAGGCAGGTAAGAGAAACAGCAGCAACTGGCACAGAAATGGTTGAGTACCAGCAGGAGCCTCCTGCATAAAGCCTGAAGGTTTTTATATGTTTATACAGGAGAGCAGGCGACAAGATGATGTAACCATAGCAATCTGATTAGCATTAACATGACAAAGAATGTCCACTTGGTGTCTCAGCTGCATCATTATTGTGAACTAAAAACACAAAACCATTTAATTTCCATTCTTTTTCACAGTATTTCCTATTATGGTTGTTAGTTTCTCTAATTCCACAAATACCAGAACAAAAATCCCTCAACATGTAGTTAAGAATTCCATATATTTGCAACTATTAGAAGTAACACAACAGGATGAGGAAGCTTTTAGCTCTTTTATTACTACTGATTTTATTACTTACCTCCTGAAAGGTGTTGTGGTTTGTTTTTTATTAATGGGCTGCAGTGAGTGATTTTGTTCTTAAATGAAGTAAAAAGGTGTTCAACAAAATCATCTGGTAACTCTGCCTCCAGAAAAGTCTTCATGAAAAGCTTAAACCCCTCTAAATCAATTGTCTGCAGGGAAGGGGAAGAAAAAAAAAATTTTTTGAATGTTTTGTAAAAAAAAAAAAAAAAAATCACAGTAATCCATCAAATAACAGTCTGTTGACAAAAGCTTTGGACTGTATTTGGATAAATTGATTTCTGAGGATGCAGAGTGGCACACCTATTCTTGGAAGTGATTACTGAATTAAGCATTACTTTGAAAATCACAGTATTGCTATTAATACCTCAGAGCACTATGTAAGAAAGCCCAGAGTAAATTCAGAACATTTTTATCAGGACCCTGAAATCAAGTTCCATGCTCTCAAATTTCTTGATTAGCATCCAAAGGCGCCTACAGGGCTCCTAGAGATGTACTTAGCATGTCTTAGCTTTCCCTATAATTAGGCAGACAAAAAGCAGGTGATTTTTGGATGCCTAATTCAGAGAATTGAAGGCCTCCTGTCTTTTCCTGCTTGGCAATATGCTTTGCTGGCGTTTGTCTCAGATAGGCTCAAAGAGTCAAATGAGAGTGCTCAGATATGCGGCATAACTTAGAGGGAAAAAAACCCAAAAGTTGTTGATCCAATACATTTGTCATTTAGCCTCATTTGGTTTTGCTTCTGCCAGCAAGGTAAAAGCTGATTAATAAAACTCCAATAATGTTTTTCTTTCTGTTAAAACAGCATTGTCTGTTTTAAGAAATAAAATGGATCACAGATTATCTCAAGTTGGAAGGAATACATAAGGATCATTGCATTTAACTCCCTGCTCCTCACAGGACTACCTGAAACTAAACCCTATGACTAAGAGCATCATCCAGATACTCCCTGACCTCTGACGGGCTTGGTGCCGTGACCAAGACATGCTCTGGAAAGCCTTTTCCACTGACCAAGCAGCCTCCCAGTGAAGAGCCTTTTCCTGATGTCTGATCTGAACTTCCCCGATGCAATTTCATTCTATTTCCTCATGTCCTGCTGCTGGTCACCAGGGAGATATCAGCACCTCCCCCTCAAGGAAGGTGTAGGCTGCAATGGGATCACAGCAATGTAAAGTATGATAATCCCATTTTATCCTGCTAACAGAGAACGAAGATAAAGCTGCCCTGAAACATATTGACACAATTGCATATTTATCATTACATTTGTGATTTTAAAACAGCTTATCAATTAATAATCTGATAACACAGTGTTATTTTCTTTATAGATCAAACAGAACAGCAACTTGTCATTGTTAAATAATTAAGGGATAAATCCATGATACCACAAAACTGACTTTGAGAGATCTCTCTATGCTTCAGGAATATTCTATTTCTCCATAGAAAAGTCCATAGTGCAAGTCGTTTAGTTCATCAGAGTGAATGTGGAAGGAGGGAAAAGACTACCAAGAATCAGCTTGAAACCATGCCAAAAAAAAAAGAAAATAGAAACTGAATTTTCAAAGGCCTCAGTCAATTTGAAATCTGAGTCACAGTGTAAGTAATTTTTGCTATTATTGTAACATAATTTTAAGACCTAGGAGCAGAGACTTCTTTTCCCCTGACTTTGACTTATACTTTTTTAATGTATTTCCATTAAGTTCAAGACCTAACTACAGAAGAGTAATGTTTTGAGTGTGTATCATCATCCTTATGCGGGATCAGTAACACAAATTGCAAATCTGACTACTCTTGTGCAAGTCATAATTATTAGGAATGCAAGATTGGTGAGAGGGTATCTCTGCTGAGCTTCTAATACAGAACACCTCATTTGAGAAAGAAGTGCAGTGAAACCAATGATACCTCTTGAAGACAAAAATAGCAGAGACTGAAAAAAATTGCTCATAATGCTCAAGATGGGTGTAAAATGGAAATAATCACCTTGGAATGGACTCACTATCTTTATCTCATCAGACAGTTTCAGCCACACTGTCTTACTTCGGCAAATCAAACACTTTCATTTGTGCTACAAACTTTACATTTTTTCTCTCTAATAAAGCCACTGACATTTAATTCACTATAAACTATGAATTGCAATAGCAAAAGAATTTGTATCAGCATCCAAGTAAATCAGTAATTAGTTACACTAATATACACTATATAAACGTATTTTTTATCTGCAAGCATAACAAATACATTAATCACTAAATCAACTGACTTTAACAACGTGAAATTGTTTTGCTCAATTGTGCATTAATGAAATGTCTTAGCTATCTCACTAAATCATATACACAAAATAACCAGCTAAGTGAAAATAGAAACTAAACCAAAAATAATAATCTCATTTAAATTAATGTTTATAGATGGCTATGTAAATATCTTTACATTACATCAATCTTTTACCTCGTCTGTGGATTTTATGTATATATTGCAAAAAATATTCCCTAACTTTAGAGCCACCTTAGATTTTTAAACTATTGCCTGCTGCAAGCAGACAGCAGTAACTAAATCCCTAATGCTACTTTTTTTTTTTTTCACTTAATGGATTCAGAATTATACCTGTGTAGAGAAATAGATAAATAAATAAGTTTGAAATTCTGTACTTCTTTCTTCCTGAAGACCCTCTTTCTCAAAGATGTTCAAACTTTTCAATATCTTGTAAAGATGGCCAGACTATCCTTAAAGCCAATATCCTCCAACACATGTTCCAAACTGCTAGAAATGACGACAGATACTAAAGTAACACATGACTTGGCTGCCATGTCTATTTATTATATTTGACATACTGACTTCCAGCAATCAGAGTGGCTCAGCAAAGGACAAAAGGAAGTGTGTGGTTGTTCTAAAACTTGTTCTACAGCCAGATTTATTCAGCTGCAAGTGCTCTGATTCTATCCTCTGTTCTAACATGCTCTGGGACCTGTATTCCCCCAGGGAAGCAGCAATATTCATACAACCAGAGTTCAGATATTGCACATCCAAAAGCTTTCAAATTATAATGAAATTTGTTAGTCAGGAGATGGCAACTTACTTGCATACACATCAGAAACATTTAGAATGGCCAAAAATGCAGGTGCAAAATCACATGCTGTATACAAAGAATGTATAAAACCAAACCTGCCTAGGAGAGATCTCTGTGTAGAGCCCTGTGATTAGGTTCTTGCCTAAATCTCTAAAATCTGGAGTTTTAATACTGCATAGCTGAAAACCATTCAAGAGGACCTAACATACTTGGTGTAGATTATCCTATTATAACTGAGCTCTAAAATGGTATAGGAATTTCTGGATATTTGTTTTTGGAAATGTATATACAGTAAATACAAGAACAAAGCTAGTCTATAGCAGGGTAGTTTGGATCATCCATCAAGCTTCCCAATGAAAAAGGGTGATCTTCCAAAACCAGGCTCACTTTTAAATTGCTTTCAGTGCCTTCTCTATCATCTCTCTCTCACTGAAATGCACATAAATTATTACACAACTATAGAAAAAAGGAAGAATTTCTTAAAAGAAATCCTGAGAGGAGCACTGTTGAAGGGACAGAGGTGTTACAGCATTCTCAGTAAGCAGAGGTTTGAGCATGGTTCACTAAGCACAGCGCACATAAAGATGCAAAACATTTGCTCAGCTTAATTTCAAACTACTTTCACAATAGAGAAAACAACAGTGTTATTGTCATTTCTCTATTCTGCAATTATAGACTATTTTTCTTTTTCCTCATGGAATTTTACCCTTCTGAAATAGGGAAATGCTGCAGCAAATAAGTACCCTACCCTTAACTACCAGCATTTCCTCCCAACCCTAGCTACTTTTCAAATATATTGCACAATGTTTTGGTAAGCAAAAAGACAAAAAAAAAAGACAGAAAGAGAAAAATAATTTTCCACCTTAACATGTATCATGCTTGATCTTTCTTTTAAATCTCACTGTCATTATCAGAATTTCTCAGATAAAAATTTCAGAGAATTTTGGTATGGTTTGAAAATAATTTATTTATGCTAATGAATTCTCAAACATTAATTAAACAGTTCAGATAAACAACATCAGAATAATATATAAACCATAATGGTGGATGTGGTTTTCTAAAGCATGCAGGGTAATTGCTTAATTTGCAACAGTCGCTTGCCTTCCAGAAGCTCCAGCTGAATTTAAATGAACCTGAGAAAGAATGATTTAGCATTTCAGAAATCATTTTCCATGACGTTTCACAAGTGAGGGGATGAGAGCGTGAGAGGATGTACCAAACTGACAACAATTAGCCTGGCACATTAATTAATTGATTCCATTTCACAAGAGACTATCAGGGCATAGGGAGATTCTGATCACAAGTTTAGGGATTTCAGGAAAATTTTCAACATAACAGAGATAAAATAGAACATAGTTGAATCAGAAAAACATGAAAGAACTTTCAAATAATTTGGCCCTAAATCTTCTGATGGAGTCTAAAAGAAGAAAAAAATCTTTGCAGTTTTAGCTTTGACTCTAACAAAAAAGGTACCAAAATCCTTGCCTGTAGGTAACAGGAAAATAAAGGGTTTTATACTAATCATATAAAAATGAACTTCTATTTTTAGATGTCAAACTGATTCACCAAGTTTATGAGAGCTCCATTTCTTATGTATGTTTTAGAAAATGAAACTTCACAAAATAAGGCTTCTGTGTTACTGGGTAATAAAACTTCTTTGGGTAATGAAAAATTTTGGTAAAACTCCAGATCAGTACACAATCGAAACCACCACTGAGTTCAGCTAATTTAAACCATAAAATTAATATAAAATTAATGTTATTATATTTTTAGAAGAGGTTATTTCCTACTTATAGATTTTATAAATGTTTCCAAACATCTGAAACTAAGGGAAAAAAAACCCCCAAAATTATATATTCACCTTGGAGAAAAGGAGAAGGAACATAAGACATGGATAAATTTAGCTTTAAAATTATTTTTAGCAATTAAAATGTATAAACCTTTAAACAATTTTAATCTTTTCTGAAAGCAAAAATGGAACTGGACTCAGTATGACTCAATGCATATGAGAAATCAAAAATGTCTGTCTTTTCCTACATGATAAATTGTCAGGGAAAGTCAATAATATTAAATTAATCATCCACAAAATTTCAAAAGTAATCCTAGCCTAAAACTTCCAACAAGCATTTAATCCATAAGTATTGGGTTGGGTTTTTTTTCCTCTAGACTCCTTCCAAACAGATAAAGAAGAAACAGACTAAAGTTTATAATGACATCTAAGTCACTAACTGACTACAGAAAAGAAGGTTCTCACTACACATATTTACAGAAAAATAAAAACATCCACAAAAACCAAAAAATGTGCTATGCCCTGAGTACAACTGAGACCATCACTTCCTTCAGAAGGCAGAGAAGAAGTGACAGATTTTTCCTCTTGTGGGCAAAAAGGAAATCTCCTGGTAAAGACAACTCGCCGGGGGGGAATCACCTTGACTGATTTCCCATTCGCCTAAGGAAATTCAAACCTGTGTCTCTAAAGAGCATCCAAGTATCAAGAAAGAGCTGAAGAGTTACCAAAGGCAAAAATGAGGTTTTTTTATGTCTGTGCAAAAAAAATTATTAAATATTTATTTGCAAAAATAAATGTGACTCAGCTCCTGAATTGCTGATAAACTCCTATGAATGAGGTGATCCAAACATATACTCACAGAGGTGTATCTTAAAAGAGGCCAAAATGTTTCAGCTAATAAGGCAGTACTTCTGGACACATGGAAAAAATTAAGATGCTTAGGTAAATTTTATAGAAAATAGTTGACACAGATTTTATTTCTTTTCTTTTTAAAATTGCCATACCAGAGTTGGATGCTATCTTTACTCAGAGAGGAAATAATCCTCAGGATCTACATCTATGCTAGATGAAACAGAACAAATATATGTATTGCATATATATAAATAGATATTCTTCTATACACACTATCATATACTAATGCCAAACGAAGTGGCAAACAGCAATTACGGATTGCTCAGTGATGTACCTCAGGGCCTGTGGGATTATAACCATGTCATCTCACATCCAGCATATATTTTACAATTAAATTTTGGATGTATGCATTAGTCCAAAAGATCTAACAGTTGTGGGGTTTTTAATGTAAATGCCATGAAGAGATTACATGTAAAACATTCCATCAGTGCAAAAAAATTTACTTTCTTATGATAAAAAAGAGAAGAAGCAGTTTTCATTACAATGAAACAAGGCAGACTAATGTGTCTTTATTTCCACATACTGTGAAAACATTCCTGCCATGACGTCTGAGTAAGCAAATATAGAGAGGTTTGCCCAGATCTGTAGTATCAACTGAATTGTTCTTGGTAAAGAACCCATACCCAACCAATGTGTTGAGGTGGAAATTGTTCTGAACATTATGGCTTATGGCATCCTTCACTTTACAAGAAAGTTAAAATTAGGTTTTGCTCTGCCAACTCCCATTACTTTATAGCAAATTCCTTCACTCAAATAGCCCTTTGAGAACCAGGATGAAACAGAAATTATTAGGTGAAGAATTATCCTCACAATACTATTCTTAGAATAATATACGATAAAGTACAAATAATATACAATAAAAGTTTATCGCAGAGCTCTATTATACCTTACACATTTTTAAAATATGAATATATAAAACTAAAGCAACACTAGCTATATGGATAAAAAGTGGCAACTGCAAAAGATAATACCATATAGTACCTATTTTTTTTAAAACAGAAGTCTGGAAAGAGAGAGAAAAAGACACAATACCATTTGTGTACAGACTGAGTATGTGAGGAGGTGACATATGGGCCAGGCAAGCACAGGCAGAAATTATCAGTCTTCCAAATTTGTTTGCAACCCTATCTCCATTGCATCTTGGCTATCAAGGAGGTACCAGTGGGTATCTGTGTATGAGGTGGGGAAGAAGGCTGGAATTGAGTTGCAGACCTGAGATTTGGAATCAGAGATTTCAACCATACCTGTAGGCAACCTACTCAGAGTGGCTGCCTGACACTCTTAAGGAAAATGGTGCTGGAGCAGACAAAAATAGGGTTTTTTGAGTTATAAAGAACAATCTGCACTCAGCTGAAGAACTGAGATAAGATCTAAAAGTACATCCTCAGAACAATGTAGCTCCTCATACCCCAGCAGCTAAAAGGTCCTGGCAAACTCTTTAACAGCTCACAAGAATCCTGATATATTTACCTATTTTTCTACAATAATAGATTTTAAAAGCCAATTATGTAGAAAATTCTTTAGCCTGGCCTTTTGTTGTCCTTCTGTATCTCAGAAAACCTCTTCTAAGACAATAGGCTGAGAGAGTTGCAGCTACTCAGGAGAATAGAAGGCTTTGGGGAAACCTTATAGCATCTTTCACGAGAAAGCTGATGAGGGACTTTTTACAAGGGCAGGTAGAGATAGGACAAGGTGTAATCGTTTCAAACTGAACAAGGGTAGTTTAGGATAGACATTATGAAGTTCTTTATACTGAGGATGGTGAGGCTGGAACAGGTTGGCTGTTCTGTGGGCTGTGGAACAGGTTGCCCACGGGAGTTGTGGACGCCCCATCCCTGGCAGTTTTCAAGAGCTCTGAGCAACCTGATCTAGCAGAAGGTATCTGTGCCCATGGCAGGGGTCTTGGAACTAGATGATCTTCCTGCCCAAATAGTAGCTGATACTATTTTTCCCTGAATTTGAACACTAGTTTATCCTTAAGACACTACACAAAATCATATGAAAGAGCATCAAGCACACATAAAAAGACACATTTGAACAAATGGCAATCATTGAACTAGAAAAAAGAAATTACTAAAGATTCTTAACTTTAAAGAAGTGGAAGTAACAAAAAAATTAAAGACCTGGCAACTGATCAAATAACATTTTCAGGATAAACTACATATTTCAAGGGAGTTTCCAGGATGACACTGATCACTTTAGACTAAAGAATTCACAACTATGAAGAAACAAAACCATTAAAAATAGTTCGGGGTTTTTAGACCCACTAAAAATCTTACTTCATTCATAGTTAAAAAAGCATTCTGGAATGTTATGCTTCTATTACTGCACAAAATACCACAAACCTGACATTAAAGCAACTGTTATTTTTCATAGTGTCATGACCACATGTGGATTTCTTTGCAAGGTATCCAATGTATCTCATAGATCTGTGATAAGATGCTTTTTATCTTACTAACATCACTAAAGAATGCATGTATCTTACTTGTCTTTCTACTCCACACCAATGCCATACACCAAAGCTCTTGCTTCCCCATATTTCAGTTTCTTTTGAATCCCAGATAAGCAGAATATGAGGGACTCCAAGGAAAAAGTAATGTGCATCAGCCTATGCGTAATATGCTTTTAAAAAATCTCCAATTACTGTGATAAGAGTTCTGTTTCATCTCAAGCACTCACTGATAAGTACATTACACTAATTTAGTGCTACTTCACAGAGTCTCAGTCTCAGGAAGAACAGGAACTGAAGGAGTGGTTTCCAAATAGCAGTTATGATTTTCTTTGTCGAAATAGCAGACAATTTCAGGTTTCCTCTAGTTTTGTATCAGACATATAGAGGTCAACACTCAGCTAAAACCACAGGTCTTTATCTCGTGATTATGGCTACAGTGGGCTCTGGAGGTGCCTTAAAATGCCTGATTCTGTCCCAAGCAGCAGAATGGCTCCTGACACCTTGAGCAACAGAGAGGAAGAGGCTGAACTTCACCTACAAACACTGTCTGTATTTGACCTTCTCCTTTCTCCTAGCACAGTTAAGCTGTTCCATTCTATAACTCACTTTTCTGCTTCACTGACAGTAAACATAGCTATGTAAGATCAAGAAAAATCCAAGTATGCGTATTTTGAAGATTTATGCATTTATATGTATGTTGTGCCAACACAGGGAACTCCACAATATAGACATCCAAAGTCAGTATATCCCAATAATGAGAATACAGAAAACATGGTTCCTCAGTGAAAAACAGGATACATACAAGGAAATTTTTGCATCTTTTTATATAGAAGTTTTTTAACTTTGCTACATAGTATTTTACTCCTATCATACTAATACACTTCAAGAGAACCAATAATTTAGTAAGAAAATGGAAGCTTTTGACTCAAGATCTATCCTAACAACTGCAATAGAGAGGTCTGTCTCCTGTATTTTCCTAGCTGGCGTAAATACAACAACCAGTTCTTTTGGATATGTTGAAAGAAGGAAGAGAAGCTGTAGCCTTCTACAAGACTCCAAAAAATTAATAATCTCTTGACAAAAGAGTTGCAATTGTGGATGAAGCAGGGCAGGGAGGGGTAGAATAATACTCCTTTTATTCTGCCCCACCACACTGGCCACATAAATGGGAAGAAGACATGATCTAGTGTTTGAAATTAATCTCCACCCAGAAAGTCGTTTAAAACACCACATTCTTTTTGATCTTTTCTTCTTTCAGATTTGTACAAAATATTTCAACATAAGCCACTACTTTCAGTATCCTGAAAAATAGAATGTAAGAGAGAGAAAAAAAAAGAGAAATCATTAATTTCAAGAGACTTCCATGTCATATGGTTTTCATTTATTAAAAAGAACTTTTCACAGATAATGGAAAGAGAATTACATTGAAATGTAATTTTCAATTACTTTTTAAATTATGTTGTCTGATCAGCAAATAGTGCCAAAAATATAATCAGCTTTCATCTACTGACAATAATTGCTTTGGGTTATTTTTTGGGGGTTGGGTAAGTTTCTTTAACTTTTTTTTTTGTATTGACCCAATATGTGAAAAATGAACTGTTGAATAAGCGTAGATATTACAGGGCCTTGATTCACGCATGGCAACAATGACATGTGCTAAAGCAGGTGCATTAGGGACAATGACACGAGCTGTGAATACCAGTGCTAAAGTATTCCCACAAAAGTCAAAGTCTTGAAGATTCATTGATTATCACATTTCAAAATTTGACATTGCCAAAAGATGTGGAAAAAAAGTAGAGAGACTATATACAGAGGATTAACAAGCTCAAACCAATGAATTGCCTGAGAATGCATAGGTTCTTGGTATTTAAAATGTTCATAGGGAAGAAATTCAAATCAAATTTGGAATTCCTCATGAAGACTAGCTTTGGGTATCAGGGTAAAATTTGTTTTAAATTCAAAGTCCTTAGCATTTTTTAATCTAAGCATTTCATTTACTACAATTTTTACATAATTATGTTTGAAAATACTGGCAACCAAATAAAACTATTTCTTAGCTATATCAGCATTCAAATTCATATCTATTGACATCAATGTTTTAAAAAAAATTTTAAAAACCCACATGCTCTTACAGGCTGCTCCTACCAAATACTCCATATGGACAAATAACATTTGGATAATACCAATACACAGACAAATTACTGCCAAAATTTTCCCCCAGCTCTTCAAAGAAGTAAGCTCAACAAAACATCTAAAATGGAAATAGGAAAACTCAGTTTTTATGCAATAATTAGATTTTTAAGCATAACATTCGCATGTTATTAAAATAAATTGATACTAATTACCAAAATAAGTCTGGAATGTGTTCACCAGCTACTGCAGTCTCATCCCAATCTCACATGCAAATAGAAAAAAACCCAAACACTTTTTTATTTGCAGGTTTTCCTTAATACATAATTCCATATGTGCAGAAGTTTGTACATCCTTAACTACTACACACATAAGTACTTGTATTTAACACTTAAGTTTTGCTAAATATGCTACATTTACTATACAAAGGTGGGGTTTCATTTTTTTTAATAAGAGTGATCACCTACTTTTACAAGGCTCTTGTAGAAGATTATAATTCAGAGTCTATTTGAAATTACTACATATCAAACAAAGTGACAAGTAGATAGTTTGCATTCCGTCCCAGAAGAATTGGTCAGGAAAAATGGAGTAGGTGGCATGGTTCAGACAAAAGCCAAATAAAAAAGCAGAATTAATGAATCTCTGAAAAATGTCAGTTAGGCAAAAAGTTCTGGTTGACACAAACAATTTATGTGCACATGAAGATTGTCTAAAAACCTATTCAGAGACAAATGTGTCTGAATTGGTATTTCTATAATGTGCTTAAAATTAAGAAAAATAATTTTTCTATACATGTTCTGTGGCAATGGTATTCTCACATATTTTACCTGTCATGATTCTGTCTGTGCATTGCAGATTTGTGAAGGTTATTTCAGCTACATTTTTTTAAAAATACTTGCTGTGACACTTTTAGTAAGAAAAGCAATACGTGACAATGTCATGTTACTTATTGTTCACCCCCCTCCCTTTTAAAGTTCTAAAGAATACAAATCAATAAACTTTTACTTCATGAAAGAACAGTTTGCTGAGATTTAACAGGATCTGAGCCTAACTGGAACCTTTACTTGGAATAATAGCATACACCAACAGAAAAAGGTTTAAAATGTCCTGTTCTCATTTGTCAACAAGTTACATCCACTTTATACTAAGTAAATGTACAGATTTTAGTAAAAGTGGAGCTATACTAATTGACCTAAGTTTGACTTATTCCTCATCGGTATTTAAAAGTATAGCTTAGAAAGAATTAAAAGGATCTGAGCAGTGGCATCTGCTGAATTACACATATATACATTCACATATATATCAATACTTCTACTGCACAAGAAGACTTCAAGACATTTCCATTTGTTGATTAATTCTTGCAATAAATTATGACTGAAAGTATTTTTGCTACCTTTATTTATCCTGTGCAGTTTCATAAACATCATCTAGATGCTACCATGCAGGTGAATCAAGCATAGCTGAAGGCAACACAATAAAAACCACAAAACATAACATATTGCTCTTCATAATGAAAACACCATCCCCATCATAATCTAGTAGTCTGTCTAAAGCTCTTTAAATTGTCTCTTTAACACGTGACATGTAAATCAAAGTCACAATAGGCTCATAAAGTTTAAATATGAGGTACTATGCAATAAAATAATGTAAAGGAAAAAAAAAGGATAAAAGTAAGTTCTTAAGGCAGAGTATCAAAAGGAAGGAAGATAACAGAGAGAGAGATTAGCACAGGTAGCACAGACTGACAAAAGGAGATTCTCAAGAGACACCAGTAAAGATAATAAAAAATGTTCCAAATGGAACAGTTTTGCAGCAGAAATTGACTATCCAAAATATTGAACACCTCAATGCCCTCAACATGCTCCACAGAAAGCAGGCTCACAGCCAGACTGCCAACATCTCTGTCTGGCAGGCTTCCCAACTCTCTAGGTATCCAGAAAGCCTTCCCTTGAAATTCTGCCCATGGAGCCAGAAACAGAGAGTACCCAGTGTCTGAAACCTAGAGTTTATTACTGGTGATGCACACAAGATGTTATATTCTTTTCTTTTGTAGCTAGAAAGATACCATTTAAGCTTCTTTTATGTGAGGGACAGGCTTCTACTACATTATATATGCTACAATTCTGCACATCCTACCAACCTTCTGTAAATTAGTTCCAATTTGAGTTCACTTTATCCCATCATTTGGACAAAAGTAGAAAGATGTGACTTCTGCAGTCACTTTTTTTATAGTAAATTAAATCTTCCTATCTGTAGTAGAAATACTTCACTTAATATATTATAATAAAGCAAGATCTTTACAGTAATTTAATATCTTCTGTCACATCAAAGAACATAGCTGATGCAAAGAACATAAAATATCCTTTCAAACCATATTTCTGTGTGCTTGAAATTTTAACTACTTTTCCACTTACATCAATGGGCCTAAGTCACTACTTTTTACAAGTTTTTTCTTTCCAGACTGCCATAGCACATAGAACACTATTAAAACATTTCTGCAACATCCTTTTCCTCTTCATGACTAAACCACAATGATACTTTGCATTCATCTTGTGATCAACAACATACCTGTCAATTTATCCAACAGTGCCAGCTGGACTAGGGTACACTACACTCTAGTCTGCACATGTGCATCTCACTCCAGTTACTACAGTCCATTACATCATCAAGCTTTTCCAGTGTAATATTAAATCCCAAATTTCACTTAGTTTGTTGATTTTATTATTATTCACCTACTCATCTGACAGAGTAATTAGCTAAATACTGATGAGATTACACTCAAGATTGGTCACAGACACACTGCTTTAATGTTGAAACCTCTTTAAGGACCATCTGAAGTCACTCTGTTAGCTTATTAAATAAAATAAAGAAATAACACTGGTCATCTGAAGGAAGTCCTGTTGTGAATGGGGAGTTCTGCTCTTACTAACACATCTCCAAAAGCTCAACTGGCCTCTGACCCCAGAAAGTGAGGGGCTCCTACAAAACTAATTCACTCTCTTGACTTCCTCATTGTTCTCATGTTCTGGCTGCCTCTTCCCAGAACAGCAGAGCTGGAGCTAACACCTTTGTATTACAAAGAAAGAATAACTAGCTTACTTAAAAAACTAGTCCATTTGATTCATTTGATTAGTTCTTCTTCCCTTTCTTCTTTTTTTTTTCCCATTTTACTATTATACCTGGTTCTAGTCTACTGAAGTTTCTTAGATGGAGCTTCTTGGGTTGATGATCAGCATTATAACCATTTCTCTTGCAATTGCTGTAAAGTTACAATCACTTAAAGCACAGTATAAGCCTTATTCAAATTATTAAACCTGCAATTTTAAGCCTGCTACATATAAATGATATTATATGGTTATAGAAATCAGTATTTAATATTTTTTTCCTGAGATGTGTTCTTATCATTTCAGAATACAGACCATTATGAGTTCTCACAGTAAAGCGAAATTTCTTGACAAGTGTGGAACAAGTCAATTACTTCCTCTTGACTTATTTCTCACATTCAGCTCAATTAATGTTAGTAAAATTATGTACTGTGAATGACAAAAATGAAATTCACGCAGTGAAAAATTCTGCCAGCAGAAAAGCAATGCATTCTGGTTTCAGATTTAAGTATTACTCTATTATATGAAAGAATAGCCACATGCAGTATTTATTAATAAGTACATCTCAATGGAAGCCTACAAAATAAAATATACTGCACCTATGCATAAAGAAAAAAAAATTACATTACTTACTTGATTAAGTATATCTTGTTTCTGTAACACATGCAAGGAAAGAAAGAACATACATACATTAGTGCAGTGGCATAACACTCAAGTTCTGTTTTTATCATAGAAATATTTTTAGTGAAAAGTTAGTGATTTAGATGAGCAGGTTTAAGACTAGATTAGATGGATTATCCCATTTTCTTGCATTAGCATATAAGTAAAGAAAATGGTTCTAAGTTAGCTTTCTAGTCTTTATTAGACAGTGCAAGCAACTTATTTCTAAACATGCAATGACAGATAACTAAGAAAGATAAACAGATATAATGTTAGTCTTTCTTCCATGTGTACTTAAAAAAAAGCATAAAAAATTGTTACCAGGAAAAGCTGTAAATAAAACTGAAATCAGTTATCAGAAGTGAATATTCTAAAATCCAAGTGGGAAGGTTGTGGAGATGATCCTCAGTGCCACCATATGGCACATACAAGAGCATCAGGGGATCAGGCCAGGCCTGCAGGACTTTGATAAAAGCAGATCCTGCTTGACCCCTTGGTCCTTGACACCTAAACTCTTTCTACTGCAAGGTGACCCACTTAGTAGATGAGGATGTTGTCTGCTTGAACTTGAACTTCTTATCATTAAGATTGGAAAAGACCTCTAAGATCTATAGTGTAGCCTTTAACACCACATTCTCCTGGTGAAACTGTCTGCTCATGGCTTGGACAGGTGCGCTTTTGCTGACTAATAAACTGGCCAGGTGGCTGGGAGAAGGAGTGGTGGGGAGTGGAGCTGTACCCAGTCAGTAGCCAGTCAGAAGTGGTGTTTCCCAGAACTCATCAAGTCCTGTATAATACCTTTATCAATGATCTGGACATAGGAATGACTTGCACCTTGGTCAGTCTGAAGATGATGCCTTGTTGAGCAAGATTTCCTACTTGAGGGTAGGAAGGCTCTGAATATGCATCTGGACAGGCTGGACCAGTGGGCTAAGGTCAGTGATATGAGGCTCAACAAGGCCAAGTTCTGGGTCGTGCATTGCAGCGAGCCCAGGCAGCTCCACAGGCTGAGGGAAAATTGTGTGGAAAGCTGCCCAGCAGAAGAGGAGCTGGGGATGCAGGCTGACAGCCAGCTGAACGCGTGCCAGCATATGCCCAGGTGACCAAGAAAGCCAACTCCTCCATAAACAAAAACTTACAATGCACTCAAAAAGGATGACAACACTAGACTACAAGCACACAATGCTGTATACTTACTGCCCATTTAGACACTTTTGTCTTTAGCTCTATCTGCTTTCCTAATTCTTGCCAACCTATTCAGTGCTCCCCTCAAAGTGAAATGGATGAAATTAATCAATATAAATAGATCTCAAATGATTAAAAGAATATTTATCAGTTGCAGCTTTCTAAGAGGCTGGTATTAGACTATGCGTCCTCTACCATGTATAAAATCCATTCTTAATTATATCTTTGATATTGACTTAGAGAAGAATATGAAAGGCCAGGTGCTCAGTAGCATTTGTAGAAATATTAAGCATCTCCCTATATTGAAAACAGAGAGTAAAGTTCCATAAATAAACTCCCTATAATAGATAGTCTTCTGATAATTATATACACCTCTTCCCCTAATCCCAAAATCCACTCACTCAACAAGATATAAAATATTGTAAAAACAAACCAGATTATTTCAGACAGCAAATTCTGAATTTCAATGACTTTTCTTTTGCTATTTGTACTCCATTAGATCGCTTGTGATAAAAAAACTGCATTGTAGAACTTATGGAGTAGAAAAAACTCCTGAATCCTTTAACTATGTAAGTAAATATATCACTCTGCTGAATTTGCCATAGGTTTATGAACCATGGTTATGGGTAAAAAATCAGCATTATCTTTTGGTAGAATAAGACTTAAACCATTTGGAGTATTTATAAGATAAAGATCTAGGAAAGATAGAGGCAAAATGAAAATACAATGGTATCCTCTATATAACAAACAAATAAACAAAAAGGTAACAGAAGTGCTGTCCAGACTATATGGAAACAAATAGCTGTATTAAGATTGATGCCAGCTGGATCAGTTAATTTTTGTCATCTCATTTACTTAAATCCAATCCACAGAGTCCTCATCCAACCACATAAAATCAATTTGCAACTCATTCTGTAAAGAGTTTATGCACACAGCAAGGCTGAATGTATGCCAAAAATATAGACACACCTGTGCAAAGGCAGTTCTTCTCAGAATAGAATATTCACTCAGTGCCAGAGTGAATCCATCCATACCAACTGCCTTCTATCAACCTTAACAAGGAAATTTCAGCCACTTAGCTTCCAGTTCAGCAGCTTATGGCATGAACCTTGAGCTAACAAATCTTACTAGATTCCAAGTAGCTTTGCTGCTAACCAAGCTTTCTTTATGTTGCACTGCCTGAAGCCAAAGTGCTAAGCAGCAAAATACAAAAGCTGTCAGGGTTAACCTAGGTCCAGTATTGACCCAGGAGTAGTGAATAGCTTGATTCCTGTTGAACACATTGAAGTCATCACTGGGTGTCTGTCATGAATTCCTTCTTCTCCTACCCCTCTCCTGCCCTGAGCACTCTGCTGCTCAGTAGAATTCTGCAAACGAATGGCTGTGAAATGAAGATCATGGAGACATCAAGCAGAGTCACAGACTCATCTCAAGACCAACTGTGCTTATTAATTCCAGCTTTGCACAGGTTTTGCCAATTCACCTGGCTTCAGTCAGAGCAGTTTTCCTGGGTACCCATCTTGCCCTAACTCAACTTCCATGTAGCCCCAAACTGGAAAAATGACTAATCACGCCACTTCAGGTAATTATGTTTATATACAATTGACAATTTGAAAATATGTTACCTATATGGCAACATATTATTTAAATACATATAAAATGCAGTTATTTTTTACTTTAACAGAGTAATCTTCAGAAAACTGAACATGTTGTATGATGACTGAAAATAAGTGAAGAATTAAAAGACTATATAATAGCTATATAATATAATCTCCATAATAGATTAAGACCATTTTATAAGTTCACATTTTTCCTAAAAAAAACCCAACAAAACCGAAAGTATAACTACATTCTAATAAAAAGCAGATAAGGGAGGTCCTACAGCCTGTGGATGATCACAGCGTTCCCAGCTATTTATATTCTGTGAATGTATTTAACTAGAAACCTGGAAATATAAGATGATCTTTTACAGGATCAACTCACGCTATTTTACTAAAATACTAATTTTTTTCCTCAGAAACTGACTAAAATGACTAGCATTATGCCTGGCCAAGTTCAAAGCATCAAATGATTTTTCAATACTTAATAAGCTATAACTCATTATGTTAAATGTTGTCAACCATTTTTTGCATTTTATATTCTGAAATGTTAGATCAAGTAATTTTCATAATGGCTAGCAGATGTTTCTATCCTTAATTTCACATAACGTGAGCACAGTCAGAAATATTACTATTAGAAACATTACTGAAACAGGTTTTTATTTAGCTACGTTCTGAATCACACTACTAGAATGTGCTAAGCAAATGCAAATTTCAATTGAGGATAAGAAAAGAAAACAATCTGGCTTTTTCTTCCAGCCAAATCAGAATACTTTGTCTAGTGGTGAATCTGTAGTGTCAATATACAGCAATACATACAGTGCATACACAGCTTTTTTTCAGCTGAATTCTTTGTTTCGTAACATCAGAAAATCCCACTACCAGAAACAACACAAGGGAAACAGAATTTAAAAAGAAATCTTAATGGACTTCACTTTAATAAGTTTTGAAATTATGCTTAACCAATTTCCAATCTTCAGAAAATTGAAAACCATATTAATCTTTTCATAAGGGCTGCAGAGGTGTTTTGGGTGTTTGGTTCTTATTTGTGGTGGGTAGGGGGAGAAAGGGAAGAAGATCTGTGTGCTGATTTTGGCTGGGATACAGTTAATTTCCTTCACAGTAGCTTGTGTGGAGATATGTTTTAGATTTGTGCTGAAAACAGTGTTCATAACAGAGGGATATTTTAATTATTTACACAGAGGCATGGCCTTTTCTCACCAGCCCACCAGCGAGGCAGCTGAAGGTACACAAGAATTTGGGAAGGGGCACAGTTGGGATAACTGACCCAACTGAGTATAGGGATATTCCAAATCATATGGCATCCTGGTTTTTTGTCTTCCAAACTTTCAAATATCCCAAACACCTGATTTATAAATAATCCTCTATTTCAAATGCTTAGAATGGCTGAAGAATTCGCAAATTGTCCCCATCATTTCTGATCATTAAGAAACAAGAAAATATTACCCCTTCAGGATTATATTTTGCTAACACACCACTGCCGTGGAATTCTTCTAAGACATCCTTAATTTTCTTGGTGGAATCTGAATAAAAAAATAAAAAGAGAGAAACTGAAAATACAGAACACCGATTTACATAATATGAACTGTAATTAAAAAACAACAATCAAAACTGCTAATAGCTTTTCACAATGCACATTAGTAATTTTCTGTAGCTGTATGAGAGCTGTGGGCACAAAGAAAATGAGAACATACTTTATTCTACCTTCTTAACAAGTACTGCAAAAACCAGCAAGTAAATACAAAATGCTCGGAAACAAACACTCTTTGATCTAATCCTTAACTATTAAATACCAGATTTCTGAAGGAGGTTTTTTCAAGACTATTTCAGTCACTTTTCTTGTCCTTGAGTCAACCACAAAACACGGTTATTCCCACCAGCACTACAAAATCTCCTTTGGCAGAACTGCCAGTGAGTAGAGGAGCTGGACAATATCAAGATAAATGGGAACCTTCCAGTAAAAAAACTCTTCAGTTGTCACAGCACTGAAAAAAAAAAATGTTCTCAACACCTCAATTTTTGCAAATCACTTAGGTATTCTAAAAACTATCAGCTTCAGTAACTTTTGTCTAATAGAATTGTGCAAATCCCTGCAGTTCGGAATCAGGTAGGTATAATTTTCCAATACTATGTGCAGAATAACAAAGCAATTATTTCAGTAAGCTGCCATTACATAAAACCCTTGAACTCAGATTCACTTGAAACTCATCATGCACATAACCATCTTTTCCACATTAAATATTTCAGCAATACAAAAAAACAACTCTCATTTGTTTCTTTAAAATGCAGTAGTTGAGTGTACAATGGTCAAACATGCATCATGGGCACACCACCATGAAATAGTATTGAGTACCAATGCAGTGAATAAGAGAATAGGTGAATTTTACACCTGCAATTTTATTTCTACAACAAAACCTGGAAGGAAAATAGAGAAGCAAAGAGTGAATCAAGAACACGACTCTCTAGAGCAATTATTTTGGCACTTAATATTACAAAAATTAGGACCTAATATGGCTTTTATTAATTAAATCAACAAAATATGGCATTCTAATAGTTCTTAGACTTTGAAGAAATCCCGCATCTTAAACCTGACTCTGAAACATACATTTAGCAAAATATGTGACCTGAAAGGAGAAAATGTAGCAGCCAAGGATTTGAACAATAGTTATGTAACAATTCTGTAACAGTTCACAGCAGCTATAAACAGGATGCAACACTAAAATTCAGTTTTAAGAGGTGTTGGAGGAGGTGTTTCCCTCCCACTCTCATACACAGTTTACACAGTAATAGGAATGGCTTTTCCCCACGTTTTTCATTTACCAAATTTTCTTAAATAAAAACACCTGAGACTATGTGGGGCCTCAATAAAATTGTTTATTTTCACTAATTGGATGTATTTCAATGTTACTGTCAACTATAAGCAATGGAGTTTAGCAGGACTCTTGGGCAGTCAATGCAAATATTTACTTGATAAAATAATATACAATCTTATTGCTGCGTCATTTAAATTACAACAAAAATCACAACTTTATGTAAAAGAAAACATAAAAAAATAAATAAATATGTTAAGCAACAAATTTTATTATCAGGTCTAATTAGAAGGTAGAGGGTTAGACACTTACTGAACAGGACACGCACACAAATTGATGACTGACAACATTTTATTTTTATTTAGTTTCTATTATTTTAGTATGTTTTTCAGTATTCATATGCATGGTTGTATATAAGAATCATTGCATCTTATGATAATGATGTCAGTAACTACAAAAGTAGTAGTGTGAGATGAGCATATGTATGACAGAGGTGATTAAGCCCCATCCTAAAAAAGGATTCTTCTGAACTTTGGAGGACAGTTTAAACACACACCAAATAGAAAGCCAGCAAGGTCTCCTCACACATCTTTTATTGGCCAAATTAAAAAATACATAAATAAAATAGAAATTGACTGCTTTCTAGAGATTTTAAAACAATGTCTTGAGGTTTTATTTCAGCAATGACTATGCTTTCATTTCACATTTTGCTTGATAGTATATTCATCTTTAAATTGGCATTAAGCCTATGCAACTGGAATTAAAAGCAAAAACTATGTTATGTTACTTATTGATATTCAATTAAATTATCACTTTCCATTTTTTTCACACTGTTCTTAGTCAAGTATCGAGATAGAAAACATGATCTATTGCAACAACAATGTAACTATTCCCATTTTTCATGCAGGAGTTTAAAACAGTCACATCCAAAAGCATTGCCTTCGTGTTTGAAATTACGGTCAAGAAAATAAAGGTCTGCAGATGTATATTCTGCTTTAATCGTCCAGCAAAACTTCTGAAAAGATTTCCACATTCAGGTCAGGAGCTGTAATTATTTTGAGTACTACAGCCAAGGCAGAATAATTTTTTCAATCTTTTGTTCAATCATTTTTTTCAGTTCATGTGACAGTATCCAAACTAGAATAGAGATCTTTCAAGACACTCAAAATGACATATTGATATTTTAAGAAGAATACCAACACACCATCTCCTGCCTGCATACTCCTTAACAGTGCTGACAACCCTCAGAAAAAATTAATTCTTCTTCCTCAGCCTCGAGTAGGCAAACTAATACTGGGAACATGTTCCAGCTTTAATAAGTTGTCCTAAAGGGATATGAAGAATAGGATCAATTTCTACTCTTTTCAGGAATCACATTTAAAAAAAAACAAAAAAAAAAAAAACAACAAAAAATTGTCCTAGAAAGCTGGTTAGAATAGAAACTCCAATAAAGTATTATCAACTTGATTTAAAAAATAGTCACATACATGTTTTTTTGTCAAAAAATAAGCCAAAAAATTTCGAGAAAATATACACGGAAGTAACTAGAAATTTTTCCAAAGATTGATTTTTCTAAAAATAGGAAATAAATAGGAGATTAAAAACAATGGTATGGATTTCTTTACAGTTTTGTCTGATCCAAATCATGTAAATAATCACTGTAAAATGCCAGTGTTAACACAAACATCAGAACAAAACCGGTATTCTGTGTCCTGAAAGTACAGATGTTCTGCACACCTTAGCATCTTAGCACTTTAGAGCAATTTCAGTAAATTTTTAAGTACCACTCATTTTAAAACACAAATATGGTTTTAAACTCTGTTGGAACACTCTTAGCTGTTTTTAACATCAAGGACAAATTTCTTCTTTGTCTAAGTCTCCACATTCCAGGCTCTCCTCAAGAGAGACTGTTTCCAAATATGTGTATATATAGTATACAGCCTGTCATGGCAGTGCTTAAATCCCATGTTATCTGCAAAGTTACAGCTGGCACAGTACAAATTCAATGTAGCTTGAAATACAATGTTTGTTCCATGAAAAATATCTCTTTTCTTTGCTTTTACATTTTTGTTATTTTTATTACCCTCTAGGGCAGTGCTTTGGGTATTTAGTCAAAATACGGAAGACCTTTAATTCTGTCCCCTGCCTGAACTGATTTCAACTCTTACTGTTTAACCCATCTTCTGTTGCAGTTTGCATTTAGTCAAGAGGGTGGAAGGAGAAAAAGGGAAACTGGCCCAGGATTCCAAGTTTGTCTTGGATGAGGCGAGATGTCATTTCCTACCTCACACCCCAGTGAATTTGGGGCAGAATAAATTGACAAGGCATGGTGTGGAAGACTGCTAACTGAAAAGCTATTACAAGTACATGGGAGAAAAGCAGCTGGATTCTACACCATGCTGTAAAAATTCTGTTTAAATTAAGGCTCCAAAGCGATAAAGATGTGACTTGGGATAATGCTGTATTGTTTTAGAATAAAGGCAAAACAATTAAAATAATGACACTAGAAATATGAAACCCACATATATAAAAGCAAAAGTATCAAAGTGTCTGATTTTTTCTTAACTATCTTTCAGCCCTGACAAAGATACTTTTTATAACTGACAACAAATTTACATACTAATCGTTTGAGGTTTAGCCCACATTAAAAATTATTATTCATTTTTTCAAGTGACTCAACTTCAGAAGAAGAAAATTGAGTGCTCAGTTGAGACTGGAATTTTGTGTTCTGTTTCTCCTATAATCAGAAAACATGAAACAAAAGGAAAACTTGCCTAGATCACACACTCTTCCTACATTTTCTCCTCATCCTCACAAAAAATTCCTTCAAAAGAATTTTTCCCTTAAAAAAAGACTCATAAGACAACCTATGTAAAACTTACATGCTATGTACACAGAAATGATTTTCAATTTAAAAAGAAATAAACATTAGAAAAAAATATTCCATTTTGAGTTATAATTCTCAACAGAAGGTCATAACAACCTGCATATTTATGGGGCCATAAATAATTTTAACACCTACAATAACATGTCGAGTAATAACCATATTCTACCTCCATATGCCTTTTGTAAACTTAATACAATATGAAACACATCACAGGCATACAAAATATAAAAGCTTCACAGAGGTTCTCTATACATCTTATTATGAGTTAGAAAAGCAGAAGATCCAACCATATATTATACAATTTTCTGCATGCCAGCAAAGCCCAGCTCTAACTCAAAAGCTCTTCTTGATAGATAAACCAAAGAGAAGCACTGAGAGATCCAGCAATCAGTTGGTATTACAATTTTTATACAGGTTTTTATTCTATGGTCTTTCCTTTGTGGATAGAACAACACAGTAATGTGTGTGTATCTAAATTTATATGCACAACTTTTTTCTTTTTTTGTGCCTAATTATTATTCAGAGAAATGGATAATGCTTTTACTCAAACTATAGTTGTGCTTAATCTAAAGCTTTACCGATCTAGGAATTCCTGTATATTAAAAAGGCCAAGCCTGCAAACAAACCTGTTGCAGCACCATCGAGTAAAAACTGTTTACCGTTCTACAAAAAGGTTGTTTCAACGAGGGAGGGCATGGCTCATCAAGCATTACTCAGGGTTGCAGCATGTCTGTGCTGGTAAGAGATGCCTGCTGGCTGTTACTGAACTCGCAGAAGGCTGTGGCTTACACATCCTCTGCTGCCCATATGTATGCCTGCAGGCTCACTGCCAAAGCTTTCAGTAAGGGTCACACCTCGGGTTTGGTTCATAACTTAAAAGTGGTCTTTTGATGCAAATTTCACAAAGGAAACAAACATTTAAAACCTTTAATAGGATGAACACTTGATTTTGGTTTTCTTGTAATGAGAATTTAAAACCTTTTGTGGCCCTGCAAAGAGTGCCCAAGAAGAGAAGGCAATCATTGTCCACCGATCTAAAGGAGACCTCCCCAAACCTGCTTCTACCAATGGTTTGGGCAACACTCTGTAATGAGAAGAATTGAACTCCACCCTCCAAATTACATTCTCATTGAATACTATGACAACTAAGAAAAATGCTTCTTAGAAACTCAGTCAGAATTGGATGATGCTGCCTAAATAAATACAGCGGCAAGTGACTTCTGCAACAAGGAAGGGAGGATGTAGAACAAGAGAGAGGTAGGAGCAGCAGCTCCTGTTGCAGAGAAAAACCTCCTCCTGACACCCAAAGCAGGATCTGCCTCTTCCACCCATCCTCCCTGCTGGAGCTCAGCAACACAAGAAGCAAGACAGATTCATTTTACCAATTGCTATGAACTAAATTATACTTAGACAAGGACTTCTTTGTGAACAAAAGCAATATTGACTGCGTGTGCCAACACATGTTTAGTCCACATTAATAAAAAATGTCCACCAAATCCCTCTTCCCTAAGCAGATGTTAAGTGAAAAGTATATGGCAAACAACAGGGAGTCAGGGAGGCTTAATTTTAATCTGCTAGTGGGATGAGTTTTCAAAGGAAGAAGTAAGTAAAGGACAAAGACTCCAAAACTTGAACAGAACTGCAGCGAAGTCCTGAGTGTACTTAAAAACTGTTAAATAAGAAAAAGAATGCATCAGATTTTTTACATTTTAAAATTACTCCAGCTAACATTCTCAATGTCTTTTGGATTTATTTCCTGACGTTCTTGAAATTATGTCTTCAACAGTCTGAAAGCTCCTCAGAGTACATCTCTGAGAGGAAGACTAAGGATACCAGGCAGCTTTGAGTATTTGGGCTCTGTGGAACCAGGACCCACGGATCCTCTGGGTCACCCTGACCACCAGGGTCTGTCCCATCACCACAGCTGGCATTGGGCAGAGCCAGGCGCTGGGCATCTCCTGGGGTCAAGGCAAGTAAAAGGCTGTCAGTCTGTGAAGAAACACCTCGCTCTGAGACCAAAAAGGAGGAGAAGGCTTGGGAGCTTCTCCAGTGCTCAGATCCCAACATCACAATTGAGTCTGAAAACACATACAAAACTTTTCTCATTTCCCTTTTCTCATTTCCTTTTTATTTTTTGATGGTCATATCACCCAATGGAGGCTCCCAGCTCAAAAGTTCTTCAGTTAGAATGATGATGAAACAACTGTCTATTAAATTTAGGAAGGAATGCTGTTGACAACATACTTCACTCCAAACACTAAATCTAAGTCCTAACTAGTAGTGAAGAGACAAATCAGTTTGGTTAGAAATTTAGCAGGTATTATTTATGATTTTAAATGGAAACAGGAAAATAGCATTTTAAGTTTGAGAATATTTTTACAGGTTTTGAAATACACACTTTAAAAAATGCACTAATTCACTTTTTTCTGTTTTCCCCAAAACACCACACCTCAAATCCTGTGTTCACACCAAGAAGGATATAGAGGTGCTGGAGTGCATCCAGAGAAGGGCAATGGAGCTGGAGAAGGGTCTGTCCAAGTCCTACAAGGAGTATCTGAGATTACTAGGGTTTTTCAGCCTGGAGGAAAGAAGGCTGGGGGAGACCATATCACTCTTTACAACTCCCTGAAAGGAGGCTGTAGCCAGGTGAGGGTTGGCCTCTTCTCCCAGGCAACCAGCAACATAACAAGGGGAAACAGCCTGAAGTTGCAGGGGAGGTTAAGGTCGTCTAGAAGGAAAAATTTCTTCACAGAAATTGGTTAAGCATTGCAACAGGCTCCTCAAGGAAGTAGAGGAGTGACCACCCCTACAACTGTCCAAAATGATATGTCCATCATGACTGTACCTCATGATATGTTTTAATGGGCATTGTGGCATTCAGTCAAAGTTTGGATTTGGTGATCTTGGAGGTCTTTTCCAACCATATTGATTTTGTGACTCTCTGAATTTTTGTATTTGTATACTTTGAGCTCATAACCTATTTAACCTAATCTTCAATTATGGCTTCAAAAATTATTGAATAGGATATATTGAAAGACAAAATTTCAAAGCTACATCTGGTTCTTCCATTCCTCCTTACAGCACAGACAGATCTTGAATTTTTTTTCATCCTCTTGAGCAAATTTTCCCCCATTTTGCTTTATCATGTTTCTTGTTTCCAAAGTATTGAGTTAAATTTCACCCTTCCTCTTAAAATTTTTAAAAGTTTATACAGTGACAATTCTTGATATGGCAAAATCTGTGATTCTTGCTATCATGATTCTCTATTATAGTTTCTCTTGGGAGCAAAGTCTTTGAAGTGAAATACATACCTATGCCATAAAACTGAGAGAACTAGCAACACAAATATATGAATCTGGATCTTGAACTACAAATGATGAAGGCTCCTGCACTTGCTATGAGTATGTATCAGTATAGACTAGATTGCCCTTTTCCTGTCCTAAATACTATTCCTAAGCTTTGGTTCCTAGTGATCTCATGCTTGGTGCAGTGAGGAAGAGCAGCTTAAAAAGAGATGACTAGAGCCTGTTCTCCCCAGGACTCAGAGAAACAAGCCTTGACAACGCTACCAAGAGCTTTTCAACATTTAGCGGCAATCGAAGCTATCAGAAAAACTATCAAGCAGAGTAGTACTGCCATTGGTATTCTGGCATGTACAAATTTCTCTATTGCCTGACTACATTTGCATGTGGAGACTTCACATGATGCAGATATACAGACCCTGTACACACACACAATGTTGCCAAGCCCTTGCATTTTAGTTTATCTATAAATAAATACACAGACATAATATGTTCAATTTAGTGAATTCAGATGAGGTTTTGCGATCAGCAAGATATTACATGATGTAATATATCAAATCTCTATGAAAAATTAGTGTAAAGTGGCCATATACAATCTGGGGAAGGGAAACAGAACATTTCTCCTTTACGTTCCACACATCTCTGGATAGCGTAAGCAGATTTGACCTCTTGGGTCAAGTATTTTTTAAAAATGTGCTCCAGTTTAAATAATAAGAAATTGTCTGAAGGTTCATGACTCAATACTCCTGACCAAAAAGAATGTTTAAAAAAATATTATTGTTTATATAAAGTTTCTCAAATTTCTATTTCCTTTGCAGAATATTTTTAAGTTTGTGTGTGTTGAAAGTGTTGACACTGCAATAACAGTTCTCATTTATCACCATTTTGGCTGAGAACCTTGCCATATATATTTTGGAATCAATCTTTGAGTACTTGTAGTATTGCATGTATTGGGCCTGTGGAAACATTGATATTATATAAATTTTAAAGTTAGTCACTGAAAAAGTAACAGTAACAGGAATGGGCTGGTAGCAGACACCTGCCTATGAGTCACAGCCTCCCCACCATTGCTTAATTACAAAGGCATGGTATAATGTAGTGATCATTTCCAATTTGGTATTTAAGCATGTAACCTTACAGGGCTACTGAAAAAGTTTACTGCTAAACAGATAGAATTAAAATATAAAAGTCAAAGAAAAAATGCTACAGACTGATCGGTAAAAAATAAAAAGTCAGTTCCAGTTTAAGACCTAAGCTCTGGGATAATACTTTTCTCCTAATTGCTGTAACTTGAAATTTAATGAAATAAACAACTGGTAAGAGACTAAAATTGTGCCTTAACTGTATGCTAGGAAGTTTCTGAGTTTTCCTGTTTTCATTACCACAGCAAAGCAACTCAGTATTCATATGATATTTTCACACATTAAACATTAATATATGTTCATTTATCTTAACAATTGTCATTTTAAATCTATCCTGGGAAATCTGCTTTATGTTCATTGCTCTGAGAAACAAATGTTTTAAGTACTACTTCCATAAATCTTCTAGATGTGGACTTTCAAATTCTAAAAAATTCTGTTTCCATCTAAGCCAGATGTTTTCAAGTTTGGTATAGTTAAACAGCATTTTTAGTGCAATGCTATGCGAAATTTTTTTCATCATTAAATATATTCTTCAGATAATTAACTGCTTTATCTCACTAATTTCATATGTGCCTTTATGGACAATAGGGACCATAACAAGTATTATCATACTTGAGATATGGTGCATACAGAACAGAGGTATCGTGCAAGAACATCAAGGAAAGGAAAGCCCTTAAGACCAGTTCACACTCCTGGAGATCTGTTTTCTACTGATCCTTGCTGGATGCATCTCAAATCTTTTCCTTCTCTACAAAAACAGCAGACCTGAATTTTGTATCTGCTTTAGTACAATGAGATTTCATCTTCTGCCTTTCCAATCTAGTATCAAAGCTGAAACTGGGTAATTCTTTGTCATTCCAGGATTCTAAAGAGACAGCAAGCAATAATAAACTTTATAATATTGTACATTGACGAAGGCAGCATTAAACCCTACTATCAGGATTATCTGTGACTTTATCAAATGACATTTTGTGTCAGGGTATCAGGGAGAGACACTCTAAGGAAGACTGCATTTTCACAGAAACTGACTTGGCAAGGTAATAACATTATTCAGATAAATAGCTCCCACAAGCAATGTTATAGAGATCTCTAATCATCCTAAACAATATCTGCTTGACTATTTAATTTAAGCAGTTTAATACACTTGGGTTACTTGTCCTCTACAGGGTTAGAAGCCAAAGCCCATTTGCTCTCTTAAGCTTTATTTCTTACTCTCTCATCACTTCCTGCAATTCCCTATTCACCTAATAAAACAAGCAAACAAGAACACAACTCAACCGTTTCTGTTCAAGTATTCAGAAATAACTTCAATCCAAAAATTATCCTGTAATATGTTTTCTATGGTTTTATCCCAACAATCTGTCTTTCCTTTATATTTTCTCACACTTAATTCATTTTTCTCTGAGCTTATTCCCCAGGATAGATGGTTGCTCTTTTGTGTGCTACCACAAATTGCCAGGTTTTATGTGACATATATAGTAATACACAGCTTTCTACGTTTTAAAACTAGTCTGTCCCGTTCTATAGCTTAACCCCTGGCCTTTGAAAGAATCACTTTTTTAGACCTCAGGGAAATACAAAACGGATTGTTTTTAGCAAATTGGAGTCCTAGTAAGTCTGAAGACAGGGAAAGAAATGAGAAGTACTACACATCTAGACTGATTTTTGCCTTCAAACAGTAATGATGATGTTGGATGAATACCCTTGAGTGAAAATGTAGGTAACTCTGCCTTGGTAAGGGGGTTGGACTAGATAATCTTCAGAGGTTCCTTCCAACCTTAATTATTCCACAATTGTTTGAATGAGCTAAGACATAATTATGAAGGCATTGTGTGAAAAGAATAGAAGCCAAGTGACTCCTACTTACTATGAAAGACTAGTCACTGAGTGTACATGACAGATATACATGATGACATGATGAAATAAATCTACCACCCAACAAACCAAAGACCTCATCAAATAAACTGTGAGAAATGCAGCTTATACTACAAAAGCATATAATTTAACAGAAAGATGGGTAAAATAGAGTTCTATAAAACCTGAACCCCTACACGGTCACAGCGCTTCTTGCCCACAAGAATGCCAAGAACTATAACAAATAAGATAAAGGGCAGCTTAAAGAACAAGTCTTTCAGAATTAAGCTGCATTAGCTTGGGGTTCATTTCTAATATTTCCAAGACAGTATGTCATCTTAAATGTATTTCTAACATTCACAAGGTTTTTTTTAATCCATCAAATAGTGATCTATGGATTTATTTGGATATTTAACTAACAGTTTGGAACAGGAGATGAACCAGTCCCTGTATCAAAAATTGACCTCTGAGGTATAAAAAGTAGCTAAATTAAGACAGTTTTAAAGTTGTCTAAGACAAACTCACAATTTGACTGCAATGTCAACATACCCTCAGTTGGTCTTACATATACCTACTTGTATCATCCAACTTACTATCTTCCTGCTCTAAAGAAATTTGTAGCCCTATGAAAGGTCTCTTAAAGAGCATAGATTGTACCAATTTATTTCTTTTATTCCATGGCCTCCTTAGAGGCCAGCACCCCCTACAGACAGTTGCTGTAAGAACCATACTGATCATATCACTAAACTGTATAGAGCAATTTTGCCATTTACCTGTCATTGTAGTCACAACATCTTTTAGCTATTTCTGGCAAGTTTACAACAAATTTCCTCAACAAACTCTGTTTCCAAATAACAAATGTGCTTCTCACCTTTGAGTGGGTCCTTCCTTTAATCATTCCTGCCACAAATCCTGACAACAATCAATAACTTTTGTAGCAAGGAACAACTACCTTATCAATCCATAATTTTATCCCACGTTTTAGGGAAAAAATAGAAATAAGATAAACAAATCAATTTAGTAAAGTATCTTTTCTGTCACCTATGCTTCAAATCACAAAGATACACCCCTAAAGTAAGCTCAATTTTATTTAAAAGAAAAAGATAATTGTCTATTTATTGTAAGCTTAAAATAAACTTAGCACATATATGTATTCAAATGTTTTATGAATGTGTAGCCCTAAACTACAGGTATTATAAAAACATAGAATTGTCTAACCTAGTAGCAAAACACCAGTAACATGACACTGGTATTCATCAACTGAATGTTGCCACAGGCAAAAGACAATACAATAGTAATGAGCTATCAACATTTCCAGGTTCCAGAATTCAAATTTATTTCCTAATCTATCCACTTCTACCTCAGTAGGATCACATTGTACATGTTTGTTTATTTAAATTTATATTGCTCATTTAGGCAGATTAGCAATGACACCGTCTCCAGAGCATGTCAGATATAGGTAAAAGAGTAAAAGGAGGCAGAAAAGATATAAGAAGTAAAGAATGATGAGGAGTGAATAATAAAAAAGGATAAAAGGAACAAGAGAAAACAATAAAAAATAGGGAGAAGAAATGACAGGAAGAGGCAGATGAACCTTCAAATATAGCAAGACAGAAGAAGAAAGTTCATTCTTATTTCGCGTCTCTCTTCCTCTGCTCCTTCACAACTTTTTTTTTTTTAATAGTTGTAACTAATGTATCTTAAACAGAAAAATCTAAAAGAATGATCTCTTAATCTTCTGAGTTTCCAGAGACCTTAAGTCTTCCATCACGTAAAAGGGCAACTGTCATTTCAGAATAAATATATTCCATCTAATGCTCTTTATGTGAAGAGAAAAACCCTAAAACACCAGAAGGCAACATTAGTACATTTAGAAACAGAGAATTACAGCCACAAACAGACCTTTAACTTTCCCCAAACTTTTGTATTCATTAGTAACCCACAGCTGAACATTCTGAATGTTCCATATGCCTGATAATTAAAAGTATTTAAAAGCAGTAATACATTAATAAAATAGTTTGTTTTGAAGAAATGGTAAAGAGGCAAGAGTATGATCAGAAATAAATTCACCTAAAAAACAGAGAACAGACGACTAGCTGTGAGGGAGCAATATTCCAATTCCATCAGAGTTACATTTCAGGTAAATGGAAGAGTAAACCACCTGTGGACTTTTTGACTCTCCTGCTTCTGGAGATCAGTCTTAACAGACATAGCTTGCCTGGGTTGAGGAAAAATGAGAAAAAGGAAATTTGGTTGATACAGTGAAAGACCTCTATGAGTGCAAAAGAAAACAAAACTTGACTTCAAATCTTTGTCAAAGAATGGTACAGGAAACAATTTTTTTTTGCTTTTGAAGATGGGCTTTCCCTTTCCTCTTTTATATCCTGTTCCAGAATTAGACTAAGGAAAGCATTTGAATAACTATGTTGTAAAAACATTGTTCTAGAACATTTTAACCCAAGGAATCTGTTCTTTAGCAGAATCTGCTAAAAAGACATTGGAAGTCCTGGAGCTTGCCAGGCACGCAGTAAGTGAATTACAGAGTAGACAAGAACTTATGAAAAGTTTTAAAGACATTTCACCTCCAGGAGAGATAAAATCTAATGTCCATAGGGAGTACAGCTTTTCTTAATCACTGTATAGACAAACATAAAACAACTGTAAAACCAGAATTCACTGAATGCTCTTTAGCAGTTAGCAGGCTTCCCTAACAAACACAATTAATAATGAATATAGGAGATATAGTTTTTACTTGGTGTCTAGGGATGATCCAAGCTGCCCTCTTCCACTCCTTCTGCAGCCCCATACATTTTTCGTTCTGTCATAAAGTAAATTTTTTTACAAGGCAATTTTTAAATCTTGGATGTGTAATGTAATTTGACATATAAGAAAACTGTCACTATATTTATCCTCAAGTTTCTCACAGAAAAAAGGACTGGTTTTCTTCCAATGCTTTCCAAACAGTGTGTACCATCAGTGAAATAAAGGTCATCTCAGACTGTGCACTAAAAAAACCTCAGAAAATAAATGGCTTACTACATTTCAATACGTATGAGACCATGGCTTCAAGATAAGTTATGAAATAAAAGACCCAGTCTCCTAAAAGTAGTGATGCAAAATCCTCTTCACCATTAAGAAATAAGCCAGACCCTTGTCCGAGTATCTTAATCTTAGTCTCACACACAAATAGCAAAGAAGACGTTATACTCAGAGAAGTCATCTAAAATAATCTACTATCTATCCCCCCTTTCTGCATCTCTTAATAAATTCTAAATCTGAAGAAAAATCCAACACCCAAGACACAGCTATGAATACAAATAAAATTGCTATCATAAGAATAACTTTTCTGACAACAGAATAAATATTGTTGAGGTTGCATTCAGGAATCTGATTGCCCAAACCAAAATCTCAAGACAATACAGAAATCTCTTCATCTTTATTTTACTTTTAGTAAATGTTACATTTAATACAAAGCTGTGCAAACTATTTCCTTTTTTTCCCATCAATATGATTAATATTTAGTTTACATTTCCTTTGCTGAAAAGAAGAACAAATGCTTATGTAGATAACATATTCTAATAAACCTGATATTAATAGTCATAGAATCTGAGAATGGCCTGTTTGGAAGGGACCTTAAAGATCCTCTAGTTACCCCCATGCTGTGGGTATGGGACACCTTTAACCAGATCAGCTTGCTCAGAGTTCCATCCAACCTGGTCTTGAACACTTTCTGGAATGGGGCCTCCACAAGTTCTCTAGGCAACTTGTTCCAGAGCCTCACCACCTCCCTAGTAAAGAATTTCATTCTAGTATCTAATCTAAACCTACTCTCTTTCAGTTTGACGCCACTCCCCCTTGTCCTGTCACTACACACTCCTGCAAAAAGTCTCTCTTCATCTTTCCTGTAGGCTCCCTTCAGGTACTGGAACACTGTGATTAGGTCACCCCAAAATCTTTTCCAGTTCCTGTTCCAGGAACAAAGCATATTCCTTCAGCCTTTCCTCAGAGGAGAGATCCTCCATCCCTCTAAACAACTTGGTGGCCCTCCTTTAGACTCTTTCCAGCCAATCCATGTCCTTCCTGTGCTGGGGACGGCAGAGCTGGATGCAGCACTGCATGCAAATGGGGTTCCACGATAATAAAGCAGCAGAGCAGAACCACCTCCCTTGACCTGCTGGCCACACTTTTGATGCAGCCCAGGACATGTTCTTCAATAACTACATTTAACTTTCCTTTTTGCTCCCCCAAATAAAATATTGAAATACTTAATTCTGTAAGCATCCAAATGTTTCAAAAAAGGAACACCGCAGTGTTTTGTTTCAAAAAAATGTGTTGTTCTGTGTGCCTACAAATGGTACTATTATGTAAAGAGACTCTGATTAGCTTGAATCAGGCAGTGGAGGAATTCTAGAGCTCCTGAAATAAACCGAAAATAGACTCCAGCTGTGCTGCTGCACCACTTTACTGCTCATTTCTAGCTTAGGAATCTTTACACTACACTGCAAAGTACAGCACAAAGCACGCTGCTTCTCTGGGAAACTCCAAAACGTAACAGGCCTCATGTCAGACAGCCCAGGTCAGTGTCTCCAACACGGGTACACACACAGAGCTCCCTCCAGTTCTACACAGGTTCTCAGTTCCACCCAAGAGCACTCATTCCTTTCCCTTGCCAAACAGCATTGTAAGGAAGGCCTTGAGCAGAAGCTGAGAGCTGCTTGTGTGGCACTGGACAAGGCGCTGCTTCAAGAGGAGGAAGGACATGAACCCTGTGAGGAAAGGGGGTGGGAATGGGGACACTCATCCAAAAAGGGCAGGAGGCAAGCTGCTGACTGCTTCTGAGAGGGTGAGGAAGGAGCAAGACAGCCAGCAGCCTGCAGAGCTTCCCAAAAGCCTAGCAAAGCAATGTGGCTGCCTGTGCTGCATTCATGCTGCCCACAGAAAATACACCATGTTCCTGCTATCAGAATTGAAGTCATTCCTTGGAAATTTCAGTCACTGAGACAACAATGTGTATCATATGGAGTTAATTGTAGCCATATAAAAGCTGGAAAATCAGAATGAAGGCTTTTCATTCAGCCTGCTGTGTGTCCTGTGAAGGCATTGAGCACTTTACAAAGATCAGGAACTGACTTCTGTCCCATTTTAAAGGGAACAGCTAGAATGCAAGTGTTTTAAAATCCTGCATATAATTCAGTAGATAAACTGAATAAAGAAAAACAAAACAAAAAATATTGATATTTAATTTTAACGTCCCAACCTTCCAAAAAAGCAATGGAATTCTTACACTGGAGAAATACTGTATAATTCTTTATTCTCACCTTGCTTTCTTCCTAGTTCTATAGCTTCTGTCTTTATTTGAGGCCTCAGATAAACCCTTGATTATTCCACGCATGCTACCTTGCTTGCCATTAAGATTTCTTTCCTTTTATTTTTATTTGATTTTATCCAAAATTTCTCTGATGTTAAATGCTGCATTTTTCACTAATGCCTCCTAACTACTTATCCTTTATTTCTGATGGCCAAATACTTGCAATAAAAATAATGTATAATATTTATTATTTATTCAAACTAACTTAAAAATAAGACCTTATCTGCCTCCTTGTTCGTTCTCTCCATGTTTATAACTGATTTGCATCATCCTTTAAGGCAAAGGTTTTATGTAATTTTAAAAATCTAATATGCTCTCACTATGGTTAAAAGTAGACAAAGCCTGATGAAATGAAATAAAAAGGTCTTTTCATAAGAAATGCTGTTAAGGGATTAATTTCACAGAAACCAGTGATGCATAAACCGCACAACTTAACACTGTTAAAAAAAATGTAATTTTTGTGGCCAGGAAGGTTTAAAACTGGTTTTTCTCAGTTTTTTCAAAACTCAAAAAGCAGGCTCCTATAAATTCCTTTCAAGTTTTAAGACATCATTTGAATTTCCAGACCTGCAAGAGGAAAACACAGCAGAACATTCTACATTCCCATGAAATGATTATTAGAGTTACTAGTTCAACAGCATTAATGCATAAAATTCCAAAATACAATGTAATGCCAACCAAAAAAGCAGTTTGAAAAATCTCAGTTCTGATAGCAAGCTCCAAAGCTATCTACTCATGGTCATTTGGCAAGGACTGACCAAATTCTGGCAACTTTTACAATGCTCATCAGTCACTAAAGTTGTGCAGAATAAGCTACTAGACTTTTATCTAAGACTAAATATGTATAATGGGGGGGAAAAAACAAAACACAGCTCTAGAATATGTATACAAAGAAAACATTTTTTCTGAATTATATTGAAGACTACTATTTACATCAGACTAAAAGTCTATCAGTAAAAGTGGGAATCTCTCCTGTCAAGTGTTCACGAAAGATTAGGACAAAATAGATATCCTGTGTAATTATCAACACTAAGAAATTATTACAAAAATAAACCCATAATGAAAATAAACATCTGCTATGATAATGGACTTTATTATCCTTTTGTGTAAGGGATGAAACAGTTTTCTATTCCTTCCACCTGTTTAGTCAATATAAACCAATAATTATTATGAAAAAAATGAAACAGATGGAAAAAATGGGAAATCGTTTCATCCCTTTCAGAAAAGGAGCAAGAAAACGAGGTAGAATCCACTTCATAAAACAGGAAAGGGAATTGAGAGAGTGCTTCTGAGAAAGACTGCACAGTTAGGCATAGACATGTATTAAAACCATGCAGAAATCAAATCCCCAGGGATGCTTCACAATCTTTAAAACAAAGCAGATGATCAATTCTTTCAAACTAAACCTATTTGACAACTGTGGTATATGGAATTTTTTTAAATGTTATCATTATTTATTTTTGAAAGATAGTTGTAGAGTATGAGGCCTGTAAGAGGCTTGGTATAAAAATACTGGAATGCTGTCAGAGACAAGTTCATAGCTATGTACTGGTGGTCTGAAGAACTTAAAAAAGCTCACCTGCTGCATATAGGACTAAACACAAGAAAAAACCTTAACAGTCTGCCTCAACCACCACCTGAACACTACACATACTACTCTTTGGCACTGTATGTGTAGCAGACAGCAGCAAGAGAACACAGGTTTTCTATCACTGGCAGCATGAAGAGCAAACCCATATGAAAAGAGCTCTTGCATATGCCTGAGTATCGTAACTCCTGTGGGGAGTGGGCATTCCTATCTAAAAAAAAAAAAAAGTCATTTCTTACCTTAAATAACAATTTCCAGGATAAAACCTGAAGTACAACAGGCAAATTTAACATTAAAAAAATGCAGTGACATGATATCTTCCTTATTCATTAACTCAAGTTAATGAATAAGGAATTCAGAGCACTTTACACAGCCTTTTTATTCACTAGATATAGCACAACACTTAATGGGGTCTGACTCAGTTTCAAGCCAAAGACTTTCTGTAGTGCAGAGACCATATTTATTGCTATTTTTCACTAATAACTAAATGGAGGTGTTATTACAAACCACTCTGCCAATTATACAAGATTAGATTTGCCTTTTATGTCCAGATCGACCCTAAATATAGATTGACATATTTGTGCCTGAAATACAAAAATTTAGGGATGCATTCCTCCAAGGGACAGGATGCTAAGCTGTAGAGATGACTGGATTTTTTTTTTCCCTTTTTTTTTGTTTAGGGGGTTGAGAAGGTGTTGCTAGCCAAACATGCTACATGGGCTGTGTGGATAGACAAATCAGAGAGAAAAAAAAAACAAAAATGGAAGAGAACAAAAAAAAAAAAAAAACCAAAAAACAAAACAAAACAAACAAACAAAAAAAAAAAAACCAACCCAAACAAAAAAAATCAAGTTCTTCTGAAAAACCGTGAGATTCAATATAAACTTACTCAGTTTATTTTCAAAAATATAGGACTGGACAACTTTAAGCTGCATCATCTACAAAGAGCTGCAAAGTATTCATCTTAGAGTCTGCCTTAAGAGTTTGTAGTTCGAACAGCAGTTCAGTAGTCCTTGTACACAGTCAGTCATTACATCTCGAGATTGCTATTAGAAGGAACAGCTACTCCAACACTTGCCTCCTTAAACTAATCTAGGAAAACTGCAGTGCATGCTGTGATTTAAGCACATACTCTGGGAAACACTTCCAAATGTGCTTTTGTACCATGTGGGATAACTTGACATTCTTTCTGTGAATCCCTTATCCCTTAAACTCCCAGAGCTCAAAGTACAGATCATTTAAATTTACATCATAATGTCATGTATCTTTAACAGCGTGGTCTTCTTTGAAGGTATCACATGATAGACCATAGATAAAACAGCAAGCCTTGACTTGACAAGCAGTGTGACAATGTTCATTGTGTCTGAAACAAAGTACAAAAATATGGTTCTATCCTTAAAGGCATATGAAATTGGTCATTACTCCTCTAAGTATTATATACTTCATAATTAACTAACTTCTCATCTACTAAAATCCATTTAAGATTTATTCCAGAATAAGAGCACCTCCAAAGGGACTGTAAGTGGCTTTTTTAAAATTCCAGTTTGAGTACTTGCTTGGATTCACCCTTACCCAAAATTAGCTAAATAAGTATTCAAGCTTTCCAATCAAAAAAAAAAAAAAATAGTGCTTTTATACATCTTCACAAATGTAATAATAAAGAATTTATATTCAAAAACTTCTAGAGGGCGTTCTACAGGAGACAAAATAGTTAACATAAAGTAATTTAAATCATTTTTACATTAGCTTTGGTTAGCCAACAAGATTTAATCTGAATTCTTTTCCTTCTGCTGCAGCTAATTCCTCTCAAATTCATGATTAAGTTTTTCAATAGTATTGTTATTTTTCACAATCAAACAGCAAATGTAAATCAAAATTTCCAAACAGTTTTAGGTACCAAGTTCTACTTTGGCTCCTGCCTGCTGTTCTATTTCTCTAAAAGCCAACCTAGATTTTGTTCTAATAAGTTATTTCTAACATTTGTTCTTCTCTGTTTTCTTACATCAGTCATGGCACTACCTATGGGTCGTAAAACTGGAACAGATACATGAATTTTGGTCTACCAAAACTTGGTAGACTCCAAGACTCCATTTATTTGAAGACATTTGTTTTGCTTTGTTTTCCCATGTCTTCTTTTTTTCCATTTTTTAATAATTTTTCCCTTTCAGGACTTTTATATTTTTATCCCAGGAACTCTTTGTCACTCACTCATTTTCTTCACATCTCTTCAATGTATTTTCACCATCTCTAGCACAATTTCAGCAATTTATTAAACTCTTAAAGCCTGTCTAGTACTGAAGTGCCTCTATTCAACAAAATTCAAACATACACTTAGTACACAAACCATCTTCTCATCCTCCTCTCATAAGTATCTATAAAATTTTCACTGTTTCCTTCCATTCATTTCAACTGCTACTATCTATAGGCTCTTAATATGCAGCCTATACTTTCTTTCAAAGCAGTTACAAGGATTGGTGAAGTGTTTATGTTGATACAGGTAAGGATATTGGAGTCTGTCTCATCTCTGTAGTGAATTTCAAACATAAAGAACATATTAAAAGTAGAAACTGTACTCTATTAAAAAAAAAAAACAAAACCAAAAACAAAAACCCACAAACAAAAAAAAAGCAAACCACAAACAACAAACAAAACCAGAACCAACAACAAAGAAATGACAGTTAACAGAGCATTTTAAAGCTCTTCAGTATGCCTTCATGAATGAAAACATCTATTACTAGGCCACTTAATTCTAGGAAATACATTCTTCAAAACAAACTCTTTATCTATTATTCCTGCTACAATTAATTCAATTGTCTCAATACCAGAATCTCAGAATTGTTAGGGTTGGAAGGGATCTCTCTAGACTATCTAGTACAACCCTTGTTCCAAGGTAGGGTCATCTGCATAACAAACACTATTTGTAACTTTTATGTCTAAAATAATATCAAGCATTTCTATTTTCAGAATTAATACAAAAGCATTGGCATTAATACAAAAATATTGGCATTTAATCACAAATTCTTTTGTCCATATTCTGTACTGGTTCTAGTAACATTATGACCCACACAAAATCTGGGCAGCTCTAAAAACAAATTTAGCAATCGGTAATGTCCTCAAAAAGACATTCAATTTTGCAGTGCAGCCAACAAAACTATGCAGTGACACTGCATAGCATCCATTAAAAATCTTCCAGAGCCACACAAAAAGCAATATATTTTTAGTGCCTAAAAACACAATGAAAACATATGTAATTATGAGCACATTTTAAATTTTTGCTTCTTTTAACTGGTAGAAAACAACAGAGAGGAAGGCAATCCAGGGCCCTTCATGCCAATAAATGGCAGATGGAGGAAAGTTGCCTAACACTATCAGACAGCCCTAATTCCCCTCTTTTTCAAACAGACACCTCTGACTCTATTTGAGCCATCAAGACCAATGCATTTTCTGTTCTCCAGAGGAACAAAGAAGGCAGCTTTGGCTCTCCTTTCTTCAGAAACCCAGGAGAAGAGGAACAGCATAAGTGGTAAAGCTAATAGCAAAGCATATTTTTTCAGTGGATAAGCTGGACAAGCAGCTTTCCCCTTCTCTCTTCAAGCATATGAAGCTTTGCTGGGCTTAAGGGACCTACCATGGGCTACTGGTTTATTGACTGTGAATCTGATAAAGGCAAAGCAGGATCATCCTTTCTCTCAGAGCTATGTTTTTCTCAGTTTGTCTGATGAGTCATGGATTGTCACCATTTGAATTACACTTTCCAGCTCTTCTATAGAAACACAGTGACTAAAAATACATGCTTTTAATAAGAGCTGAGATTCTGCTACAGTCACATGGCTCTCCAATTAGCCCATTTTCCCTTCATTTTGTTTCTTAAAGGCTTGGTGAACTGTAACTCTCTGTTTGTGACATCAGGCTCATTTCCACAGCAACCAATTGAATTATCCCTCAAATCTTTATAATAAGAATAAGCAACAGGAACAGATGAACTCGTAAGAAATAAAAGCTTCTTACTGTTTACATGCAAATGTCCATAGAAACAACCAAACAATAAAGGAAAAGAAATATGGAATATACATAGAAACACAGGAAATATAACAAAGGCATAATCAATGTTTACATATTTTACAGTGTATAAATAGACATTCAGTAATTTGATGACCATATGTCAGATCTGTAATAGACACAATATATGTTCAACACCAGTAACAGCTGATGCTGCAACACCAGGTGATACTGACTGGCACCATCTACCTATGCAGCTTCAAATCTAGAAAATGTCATCTTTTTTGACCAAGGAAATAAAGAGCAAGATGAGATCACACCACTTGCCTTTCAGAACTCAAAGACCAGCTACTAGCTACCACATATCATGAAACCCTCAACCAAAGAAATGAGAAAACACCTCTTACAAAAAAAGACTAAGGGAGCTGGTCCTGTTCAGCTTCATTCACCCGTTCTGTAATTCTGTTAACAAGTGTTTCTTTTTTGGACTTTGTAAGAACTCTTTACACTGGTTTCTTGAAACAACATCCTTGAAAAAGGAAATGCAAAGTCATTAGCATCTATGCTAAAGACTTGTAATTCCCTTCTATTACAACTATATTATTGAAGAATCACTAAGTAATAATCTGTATGTCTAGGAGTTAACACAGGCCCTGATTCTATCGGCAGTGCTAGAGTTCAGACTAACTTAATCTTCCCCAGGTACTGAAACAGCCACTGTGCCCTCAGCAGAAACACTGGAAACTTAATGGCATAATCTAGAATATGATTTTCCTGAAAATAAGGGCCTAACAGTATCCAGTCTCAGCACAACAAATTCAACATCTGTACTGAACTAGTATGTATTGAACTGCTGTGTTTCACTGCTCAGCAAGACTGAGCAAACCTTACAGTTTTCCCCAGGTGTTGTGATTTCTGGCCCTTCCCCACTCTCCCAGATGAAGCCAACGTGCAAGAAGGTTGCAGATAAATTATCATCTTCTAATGAGACCACCAAATGCTTTTGATGATGGGACAGTGTCCTATTCATCACAAAGAAAGCATTTCCAATGACTCTCCACGCCCAAATGATGTGTTTGTAATAATGACAGCCTTTTCTAACAGTATTTTCTCTGGATTCTGGGATCAATGCAACTTGGTACTGTCAAACAGCCTGAATCAATTTTTTTCCTTCTTCAATTCCTTTAACATTTCTTCCATATGAGACCTAAACAGGTACATAACTCTGACACCTCCAGCAGCTTTCCTAAAATAGACAAATCAGGTGTGTTAGCACTAGCACAGCTGAGACCATTTGCTTCCTAACACTAACATTTTATCCCTAAATGAAAGATACAATTTTAGGACCTATCGTAATTTTGACCCTACCAATCAATTATTCAGGAACCAGAGGCAGCTCTTTAGGAAGGAAACCGATGCTAAAAGCAGCTGGTGCTTCATTGAACTGATCCAACTCCAGATCAACTTGTCATCGTTTTCAAAATCTTTGAATTACAGGTTTTAGATTTTGATCTAAGTCTCTTCATGATCTCTTGTTAGCAGTCTCCAGTCAACAGCACACAGCACAACAGCACACAGAAGCAACAGTTATTTTGAATTTTGCTGACTATAATCCCCCTTTAATTGGAACTCTTGAACAAATCATACACTCGAAGAGCATCTTCTGTTCTGCAGAGGAAGAGTCTTTTCCAGCCTTTACAATTCTATGATTCTGGAGGATTTATAAACAGGAGCTTTGTCCCAATTTTGCAGCTGATAGTAGCAATTATAAATTCACTATTTTCTGCTCTTAAAACATGTCTCCCTGCTGCTGACATATGAAGTTTCTTGCAGTTAAAAGACAGGAGAGGATCCCTGTAATTAGCTAAGACATGAACATAATACTGTAATAAGATACTCCAAGTCACTCAATGTGACTATTCTGTGCTGGTACATAGTACCACTCAAAGTTCTACAAAAGCAAGTATTTCCTAAAGGAATGCTTCAAATTAGAACATATAGGAGCCTGAGAGGGACAAAAATGTATTTAAGTGCATCTGCCTTCGTCACAAAATAAAACTCACAAATAATTTGATAGTCCCTTTCACCAAAACAGAGTTCAGAACTCTTCTACATTGTTCCTTTCCCTAAACAGTTTATTCCAGAAACAAGTTGGACGCCCCTCTTCAGTATGGGTGTGGAAGCAGGAAACAAGCTCTGCATACACGAGTGTCCCACCTGACAGATATAAAAAGGTTCCTCCTTACCCACAATTGTGGACAGAGTCAATATGATACTGTTTACCATTTGCAGGCTAACTGGAGAATTGATCAGCTTCTGTCTGGTTAAAAACACAACTGCTAGCCACCACCAGGCATTTATCATGGCAGAAACATCAAGCATTTTATCTCATTAGAACGCCCACCTCCAAGATTCAGAGCATATTGTATTGCATGTTTATCAGGGTTTTTTTCTTCAGAAATGCTCAACTCATCATTCCTATCTTACATTCTCTTTAAGACCTAACACAGAAACCCTCATTAGAGAAAGGAAAGAAATCCACTAATATTTCTGCAGATGATATTGGTACCCAGCTTTCAATCTCCCACAACAACTTTATTTACAGTCTGATCTTCAAAGGTCAAGTCTTAACTATGACTGGTAAAATGAAAAATAAATTCACAACTTTGTATCTTCCCTAGTCTGGATTTCAGTCTAACACAAGTCAAAGTCAGATCTAATATTCTCATTAGTGAAGACTGTATTTAACAGTCTTCCCTTGGACAGAGTTCAGGGCTTTTTAAAAGTAAATCTGACTAGAGGCTAAATAAATAATATGTAACATTCCTAACCCATTTTCTCTAAATTGGTGCAACACAGGAATGTGCACAAGGATTTAAATTCACAGATCTGAAGAAAAAAATTACAATGTTATACCAATATGCACAGTCAATAGTTTACTGCTCAGGAGAACTAAACTAAGTGCCCCACCAAACCACTGAGTAGTTTTCTCCACTCAATTTTCTCCTACTCATTAGTTCCTAATCACAGATTTAGGATAAGAATTCAGACTCTGCAAATTATCAACTGGTCCCTTTTTCTGGCCACTCTACCCCCAACAGGCCCTGCATGCAAAGAGTATCTCTCACTAGACCCATTATCCTCCTCCTTGAAGCTCTCTCAAGTGCATGGGATATCATACAGGCAGAGCGGGCAGACTCCACATTTTAGCCAGGCTAACAGATTTTGTCAAAAATTTTTGAGAACCTAGTCACCTCCATCTTTACTAATAACAGCAGAAACACTATAATCCTAAAATCCAATACTTGGGGTAAAACTATTTTCAGTAATCATCAGTGATATTCTCTCTCCACTTTCCACACAGTCGAAAATAGCTGGTTTTGTCAAACTGTATTTGATGAGGTTCATTCCCTCATTATAATTACCACAATTCCTTGTAGCACTAGAAGCCTGGGACCTCTGAGGGATGGTATAATGGCCCATAGCTGCTGGTCACCAGCTGCCACATATATGAAGTTCCTTGCAGGTTATCATTTATACCCATTGTAAAAGATAGTATCTCCCTCTGTGAGGACCAAACCCACTCAAGAGTCTCAGACATCTTAATTTTGAACCAAAACTTTTGTTGACCTTCTCATTTTTCTTCAGTGGTCTTTTTCACAAACTCCTCCTTCCTGTTTCCCTATAAAATTGTTTCACTGTCTAGTTCTTGCAGTAGCTAGTGATGCTGCATCTAAAGATGCTGCAGATGCTGATGCTGCTTCTGCTCTCACTCATTTCAGTAGCACTCCAACATCTACTTCTATTTTCAGTTTGTGACAGTCTGCCCAAGTTTTCCTCCACCAGCCTGGGAAAAAATCACTGCCAAAAGTTTTGCAAAAAAGTTTTTTTCAGGCTCTTTCCTCAGGGCACATTTTGTTGACAAACTCAAAAGGACAACACAAAACCAAGCTATTTCCCCAGAGTGCACATGCTGCCAGAGCTCAGAGGTCTTTGTCTACTGAGAGAAGAGCTTCCTTTTTTTTTACCCCCTTTTTAATGCTTAGCTGATTCATGAAATAGTCTTGTTTTAACTGTTTCAAAGCCCTTCAATACTTTACCACTTGCTTTTTTTCCTCTAAGCCCCTTTTAACATGTAATTTGGACTACAACAGCCATAAAACTTTGTTTAATAAAAAGGAGATATAAAATTCATTTAATAAAAAGGATTTTAAAAAAAACCCCTGTCCAAACTAATCCAATTTACCATACAGATAATAATCACAATGAAGCTATTTATATTGCTTCTCTCTAATGCCCTTATGATTCAGGCTCCTGTTTAGAGTGGTACAGAATGGCACATATCAGTGCAGCACACAATCATTTAGGTTGGAAAAGATGTCAAGATCATCAAGTCCCACCTTTGACTCATCACCATGTTGTCAACCAGACCATGGCACTAAGTGCCACATCCATTCGTTCCTTGAACACTTCCAGGTTTGGTGATTCCACTACTGCCCTGGGCAGTCTGTTCCAATGTTTAACAACCCTTCCCACTACGAAAATCTGATGTCTAACCAGAACCTCCCCCAGCAGCTTGAGACTTTTAAGCTTTTGTCCTATTGACTGACAGCTTCTATCCTACTGCTGGTTGCCTGGGAGAAAAGGACAATCCCCACCTGACTACAATCTCTTTTCAAGAAGCTGAGGAGAGTGATAAGGTCACCGGTGGGTCTCCTCTCCTCCAGGCTAAACAACCCCAGCTCCCTCAGCTGCTCCCCATACAACTTACAAATACGTATCTGGTACCATATGGTTTAGAAGAAACTCTTTCTGCCTGAAATGTCCTGTATATACCTTACTCTATGCAATGACAGTTTTATGCAGAAAAATCCCTATATCTTTTCACCTTCCTTTCCCACAGCCAGCACTGATTATGAAATCTAAAGGAGAAAAAAAAATTCTTCTCTCAAGTGCATTTATTTCCCTAAAATCTTCAGAATTTAGTGTGGGCTACATTATCGTTGTTGCCATTATTATCACTATTATATGATAACCACACCAGTTATCCCAGTTGTGTTTTTTTTTTTTAACCTATTCTTCTGAGGCAATTTAAAACCAGGAAAAGATGTAATGCAAAGTATGCTCTACTGTTCTATCTTCAGAACAAGAGGAGAGAGGAGATTTTTAATTTGACTGGGAAGAAAGACATAGAGGAACTGTTTTTGGAAATAATTATTCTTCCAAAACCACACATATGCATATTAACAGCAAAGTGCCAAGTATTAGGTAACATACTCTTCAGACTTTAGATTTTTTTTTTTTTTTTTTTTTTTTTTTGTTAAGTAATATTTAAACCGTTCCAAAAAAATTCATTGAAGCCCCAAACTATTTAAAATGGCAGGCAGACAAAGAAGGGCCCTATGTTGAAAGCATAAAATTGCTTTGACTTGAGCTCAAAAAACAATTCAGTAAGAAAAAATTACAGATACTCCTTGGATTAATTTATAGGAAGATATTCACTTGCTATGAAGTTCTGAGTATTGCTTAGAAAGAAGTACTTTAGGAACAAGTGGTGGAGAACTCATTCTCCTTTGCTGTTCAGTTGTATTTATGGAAATTGAGAAAAGCTATTATATATTCAAGAAAGGCATTTTGCATTCAGGGTTTGGTCACCAAACAGTACAGTTGGATAAAGCACAGAATCATACTGTAACTATGTGAAGAAGAAAACAGGCAGACAAGATGTGGTAGGAACATCTCAAAGTGATTACAAGGACACTACCTGCTCACAGAGCCAGGAGCAGACCTTGTTTAACAGTACTTGCCAGAGTAGACAGACTAACATCAAGCTCAGAGAAGATTAATAAAAAGAGGAACTACACTGAACTAGAGCAAAGTGTCTTTCAGTCAGAAAGGGAAAAGCACATGTTCTTCTCAGAGCACTAGAATCCACAGGAGCAGTTTAAAGAGATTTATACATTGAAAGATCCACACACCTACTTTGGTGACTAAAAAGGGAATTTATGCTCTAAGTCCAAGACAGTTGGATCTATAATGTCCACACTTATATGAGTTACATATGCTCATATGACTCAACTCTGGGTGTGCTTATTACCTGTGCAGTCTATATCTAAATATAGCTTTGCATGACTGAAGTCAAATGATGCCAAGAGAAGCAGCTCATCTAGGTGCCACCTGAATTCTATTTCTGTGTAAATATAAGAAGAAGCACTTAATCTGTCCCTTACAACCTGTGTGGACCCATCTCTCCATTCTTCTTGGAAACCGTAACACTTGCAGGTGTGATCGATTTCAGTAAAGCTTGGCAGCAAGTCTTCTTCATAAAACAGGTAGAGGTGAGTCAGGCTTGCAAGGATATGGTTTCAGGCTGAGCATCAACCTCAAAAGACCCAAATCCATCACTCCAAATGTGCCCTGTCTGCTATGCAGCAGGAGAGTGTCACCCCTTCCTATACTGGACCCAAACTAAGGTTTTCAGACTTGCCAGGTGGTGTGCGCTTCTGCCCCCAGCAGAGGCTGTCACCTAAGTAAAACACTGTCTCTCACTGTAGCCAGCTTAGGCTTAGGAGATTCAGCATCAGAAGGGAACTGTGCTGGAGATTTTTCCTGATCAAAGAGTCAATACACAAAAAAAGCAGTAAATGCATTTTAAAGAGAATACTTTCTGCATGAATAGACACATGAAGTGCCTAAAATGGATGAGCAAACTTTCTTAACCAAATTTACGTAGGCTCCAAAGAGAAGCAGGAACTGAAATTCCCCTGTACTTAAGAACTTGCTACTTGCTCTAGCGCAAGGCAGCTCAGCACATCCCTTCTTCCCATTCACCAGCTAAAGGTATCTGTTCTGTATCAAGGAAGAACTGCAGCCAGCGGAAGGACCCACACTGGAGAAGTTTGTGGAGGTCTGTCTCGCATGGAACGCACCTCACCCCAGAACATGGGAAAAAAGGAGTGACAGAACCGTTTCGTGAGCAACTGGCATCCTGCCACAATCAACCCAACAGAGCTGTATAAAAGTAATATTGATTTCCAGTGATCTTATTAGGCAGAAGTGACTATCAGCCACTAAGAGTATGATCCAAGGCAGATGGGTAGATTATACTCTTTTCTCTAGTACTCTAGTACTACCACTTGATGCAAACTAAAATAGAATTTATAAATACTGTATATTTTAAATTCAAGAAAGTTAAAATCTTCCATAGTTAACATAATATTGCAGTTTAGGTAAGATGAAGTAAAATCTCTACACCAAACTGAAAGGCAGAGCAAATGAAAAAGCGGCATATCAGAGGGTGAATGCAAAAAAAATCACTACAAATTCCCTACTTATTCCAAAGTCCTCCAGTGAAACTCACTCCTTAGCATGAGGCACAGCTGGGTGCTCATCACCATCACTTGTCGGCGCACACCTGCCACAAAGTCAAACCTTCCCACAGTGTCACCTTCTGACACACAGATCAACCTTCCATCCTGCAGGAGAACCACTGGTACACTTCAAGTTCCATGCTGGAGGAAAACGAGCAATGCATTTTTTTTTTTAACTGAGGACTTTTGTTGTTTAGGGTTATTATCAATATTATTTTTAATTTTTTAAGTGAATCAAACTCTACCAAGTCACCAAATGAAATCTGGTGATTTTCAGTTTATTGCCTTTCCAAGTTCAACAAAAACAATAAAATAGTGAAGCAATTATATATTCAAGCTTTATAAAATTCCACAGAGCTTAATTACTATTTAGGAATGAGTAAAGGTATCTGTTGTCACAGCCTTTTGAACCTTGCCATGTTACAAAGAAAAATATGAAATTCAAAAATCACACTTAAAGATATTGTTATTCATTCATTTAGTTAATTTAAATTGGACAGGCCAGAAATTCAAATTAAGGTCCATACCCAGGGTTTATTCATTTAGCATTATATGTAAAAAGTTATATACGATTAACTTTTTCTCTAATTGCCCCAGAAATGGAACTTTTACCACAAAAATGTGTCATTTCATATTTCCAAAAAACTAACATCCTTTCATTACAGAGGAGCAGAGGAAAGCTTGAAAGATAACATATCTTTCTTTAATGTACACACATAAACCTGAACACAAACATATTCAAGCAATTCCCCTGACACCAACAGTTCTGCTAAAACAATGGCTCCGAACTACTGTGTGTGCAGGAAGTGCTGGAGCAGCAAAGAGAAGTCAAAAGCAGAGAAATACTTTAAATGCCTTTTTTTCCCAATGAAGAAGGCAAATGTTTTGGCAAACTTTGCACTCAGGCTTAAGTTATAAGAATACATAGGAAAAAAACCAAACACATATTTTTCTATATCCATTAGAAATCATCAAATTCAGATATTGAAAAAAAATTAAGAAAAATATCTTGAAAGTATTTTCCCAGGAAGCAGTAAATATTCTCAGAAGTGATTTTAAAACTGCTCTATTATATTTACCATTTATTTGGTGATGTAATTTAAAACAAACAAGACTATTCACATTAAAAATGTGAAATACAGAGTTTTCTTCACAATGGTATCTGAAAGCAACATATCATCCATATAAAGCCTGGATGCATTCTTTTCAAGCTGTGAGTAGTATCAATAACACAACAATTTTATATTCTACATTCAAAATACTCTTAATTTTTATTTAGCCATAAAATAAAATATTTTTTAAATTACTTACATTCTGCATATTTCTGAAGCTGAGAGAACTCTCCAGGGCTAAGGTTAACCCACTTCTCCTGGCTCGTCATACTGGTAAGTAAAGGTCCTCCTTGTATATCAGAAGAATATTCCTTTTGACCCAGGTGTTATAAACTCCATAAAGATGTTTAACTTCAGTTCACAGTGTCTGGAGAGTGCCGAGGTGGCATCAGTCTACGTGGATGAAGGTTTTGATTCTATGGACTGTTCCAGTGGCGAGTTACAACACTGTTAAAAGAACAAATATCAAATACCAAATATACCAGAATAAAATACAAAATATTAAATTCCAAATATACCAGTTTTCCTATGGAAATACTTGTAACTAATATTTTTCTCATATACAGTTTTGCTCAAAATATTTCCATACTGTATTTTTCTGTAAATAGTTTTATATGTATTTCTGAATTATTTTTTTAATTCCAAATGCTTATCTGCAGCATTCACTAAAAATTATCAACTACTTATGATCAAATGTATCTGGAAACACTCAATGGAGATGTTCCTGATTTGCTAACAACGACTGAAATAGTAGATACTATCTTATCAATAAACTTGGTTCCTTATGATTTTAAAATTGAGTTTCTGTAACTGGATTTGTACCCAATTAACTGTGTCTAGTTATACAACACTGCATGGTCTTGTCAGAAATGCTATGAAGCTTCTAACTCTCCATGCCAAAAATGAAATTGATTCTGCAGTTTGCTGAGAAGTTCACGTAAGAGCTATACAAATATTAACTATTCTAGAACATAACAACAGTGTTGGTCACTAGTGAAAATCAAATATAACTGTTGTCACCATCACAAATCAATTCAGGAAAAAAAGAATTCAAACTGTGGGTGCCTTCTCATCCCAATTTTATGCAGTTTCTACCTCTGTAGGACAGACCCCTGAAAGCAATGCATTGCCAACACCACTCATGGAACAACAGGTAAGGTACTTTTCATCTAATTTTAGCCATCTGAGAGCCAGGTACCTCATTTGAAATTGTCATCTCAGGCACTCCCTTTAATCATCACAAAGAGACAGGTGGCCCAGGCAGCAATTAATCCTTCCAGTTTCAACATAAGCTTAAAATGTGATGAATTGCCTCCTGTGGTATTTATCTTTTATTGATTACAGAGGTTGCCTAGAAGACCAGTTTAAACTAGAAAGCTAATTTTAGACTGTAAGTGGAATCTCTTCCAATGTTTAGCAATGTATCATTTATAAGGGCTAAATTACAAAAAGAGCAAACATAAAATTCAGACCAAAAGAGATGAACACAGCAATGGAATGAATACTAAGGAGGAAGATATAGGTAGCTAAGAAGTAACAGAAAAAGGAATCATGAGGGGAGACAAAGGAAAAACAAAAAATTACTAGGAACAGAAGAGTATTTAAAAAAAACCCCACATTAACCCAATCAGACAGCACCTTTTTTTTTTTTTCTTTTCCTGTTTAACATATACAAGTATCATCACAGGACAAAGAAATTCATGCAGACACTAAGACACCTCAGTACCAGAGCTTTCATTGCTCTCAGACCCTTCCTTGTGAATGATTTGAATGCATAGATTATACAATGAGCCAGTAAGTCTATCAATAACGGCTATCTTGCCTTTTAAAAAGTTGTACCAGAAGAGGTTCCTCTGCTCTTCATCTCCTCTGTTACAAAAAAATTTTGATGAGTTGGAAGATCTAGAATCTGATTGAATATATAAGATAATTTTATAAGATAATTGAAAAAAAATAACAAAAACTAACAGGAGCATGGAGATTGGGATGAAAAATGTAACATTAATGTGAGTAATATTGGCCAAGTACAAGGCACATCAGCCCTCAAATCTGTGTGAATCAATGTCAGTGCCTGAAAAAGGTCAGCAACTACAAATGCTAAATGTGCTATTTAATAAGAAAAGTTATCATTGTGTCTTGTGAACTTCAATACTTTTATTCATCTCAGGAAAAAATAACTATGGTCACCTGGATCATTTTTATCAAATTAGAGATGTTTAATTTCTGGCAGTTGACTAGATTGTATTGAAGACAGTTTTATATCTTCAAGTAGGTATATATTTTTTATCATCTTGGCAACTGATTAGATTTGATTTTTTAAATTCTATTTGCGTAACTGATTTAACATAACCAAAATTTTCTACCACAATTTCATCCAGTTTTACTATTTGCATCATCATTACCTCCAAAAGCTAACATTGCTGAATAATGTAAAGTAAATCTCTAGATTGTCTTGATTATTTAACATGCATATTTGTGATAAAAAGATTACCATTAGAAAAAGATTACCATTACTGCAGCTAGCAAGGTGATGATGCTGTGCGCTCTGGTCTGAACAATCTCTTCATATGCAATACCTTTAGTTGACCACTGTCTACAAAGTTTGTTGTACAGTTCATCAGCAGGGAAAACAGATCTAAATGACCAACTCTGAGATTCTTCCCCCTTTACCAGACACCCAGGCTCTACAGCCTAGAAGCAGAGCTGTAACAAAACATACATGTCCTGAATGAGATGGCAGCAATGGAAAAAGTGTAGTATGGCATGGCAGCTCACAGAAAGAAGATGTAGTTTGTACCTAACAACAAAATCTAAGGCTATATTTTTATTCTGAGCAACTCTCAAATTCAAGTTCTGTCCTTTGAAAGGGAAGCCTGTGGGAGATAATAGTGGATCAAATTTGCCAAGTGTAATCTGGGAACAGGAAAGGAGAGGTAGGCAGTCCTCTGAGGGTGGCTCACTGCTCTTTGGACTGCAGCCAGGTCCTTACTCCAACTCAGTATACGTGATACAGAAATATACAGACACATAATGGGGAAGATTTCTCCAAAAGGAACCCTCTAGGTACTTCCTGTTTTCAGTTCCCTGTTGGATTCTGCTGCAAGAGAGTCCTAAACAAGGAAAGATCCCTGCATCACTTACTTTTTCACAGGTAAACCAGTGATAATTCCCCATTTTATGTAGAAAATATTGTGGTTATAAGAAAATTAATACAGTACACAGATGCTGATGACAAAAGTCATCAATGCATATTTGTGTTATTTGTTAAGGTATACACTGGAAGATCACCTATATACTATGCAAATATCCTAATTTCTGTAAAAGAAAATACTAGCTAATTTCTATTATCCTTTCAGAAGTGTTTAATATAAATTAACTTCTTTACACTTTATTTTAGTGCTAGTTTATTACTTCAGGAAGACTATGCAGTGAGAAACCTATAGATAAGTATATGAAGAGGAAAGTAGTATCAGCGATAATATTATCACATAGGAAAAAAAGAATGTTGAACTACAACAATAATCAAATGTGCTTGCTGGCAGGCAAAATAAAAATCAGCAGCTCTAAACAGATCACACACAGTGATTTGACCTATTCATGCAGAGATAAATTACTCTGAAGAATACAATACAGCATACAGTTAAAATACACACAGTGTCAGGTAAGGAACTTTCCAGCAATCCTCAACGAGTTTGACCTATTCTGGGCAACTCAGATCTGTGCATACATTTTGTTAATAAACACTTAGGCAAGATTCACAGCCCTTTCAGCCGGACACAAAGCAGGCCTTACAAATAAGAGAAACTAGAAACACGACATTAATAAACCATTCATTTAATCACAAAAAGAATTAGAAAAAAAATCTTCCTGCTGTATCCACTGACTCCACTCTCCTTTTTATAACATGTTGTCCTTTCTGGATTTGAAAGTTTATTAAGTGTTCTGTCAGGATTCCTACCAGGCCACATACCCAAACTAGGAAGCAAAGCTTTGTTAAAAACTATACAAATCAAATTACTTAGCATTCAGCCAACAATGCTAACAAACTTAGATTTCCAGGAATCCTCCATGCCACCGAAATCCTCAGCTGCTCTACAGAATCCTGGCTGAGAAAAGAAAAATTAATATACGATGGAGGAAAAAAAAAAACCATAGAGGCAAATTCCCTATATGCCAGCCTCACAATTCAATCTCATTCCACCTCATACAGTCCTCCCCACACAGAAAGATGAGATTTTGTAGAGTATAAAGGGCTAAATAAATTACATCAGTCCCACAAAACTGATCAACAACATAGATTTCAGATTCGAACTTCTACCCATGAAGACACATCCAGTTTCTCAACCAATCCAATACAACTTCCTGAATAAAGGCAGGGGAGATTCTTTTGAGGTCCAATCTCACTTCCATGTCTGAAAGCACAACACTCATCTTAATGCATGTCTTAATTGACTTCTGTTTACCATAACAGGAAAACTTAGAACAGCCTAGAAACTGGCTCTTGGACATGCTCAGCCATCTTTTGCTTTCCACCAGCGCTTCCATATAGTGTCTGTCTCACATCAATTTCAACAACTTGCCAGTTACTCCATGAATGGGGCACAGGGTAAAGCTATATCGAGTCTCCTTCCACAAAAACTAGAGTTTTCCACAACAGGACTGATTAATGATTTTTGCCTGAACAATAGGAATAAATAACACAGAATATTTTATACCTTAACTGCTACGGAGGCTGCAGCAATTATGCCTATCAAGAATTGTTCCGTACAGAATGTTCTAGGTGTTTCCTTCAGTGGGGTCCTACACTTTCACCATGGTTAGATAGATCCTGTGATTTTCAGTGTGGGTTACATCACAGATTTTCCAAAGGAGAATTTTTACACGTCAGATAACACATGCTTATGTGTGTGTCTGAAACTTTTCTCTGTTCAAAAGAAACCCAAAACATACTAACGATCATTAATTTCTTGCCTGTAAATGCAGGCATTATGTACAAGTACACAAGACGTGTAGGTGTTCCTGCAATTAATTTTACACTTTGTAGAGAACAATGTCTCTAATGTCAGAAATACTCCAAATTTGCATGGTTTAAAGTTTAGTATGAGGATTTTGATGGGCAAGAAATCCAATCAAAATATCTGCTAACTACCATTCTGGTTTCTTTACTTTCAAATACAGAAGTAATGTAATTACTTATAGTTGCTGGTGGATTAATGTCATGAATGTAAAAAATGAAGCCCCATAACACAACACAACAGCTTTTTCCTATATAAATTGCATATGTTACACAACAACGTCCCTTATTTTGCACTGTATTTAGTATAATTCTTTCTAGACGTAATTTTTTTTTCTTCAATTTAGTAAAGGATGTTTACTGATTTAAATTAATACAGTTCTAAAATATAAACTAAAAATATTGAAACATTGAAATCAGTGATAATTTCTGCATCAAGCTGAAAATCTCTCCCTTTAAAGAAGCGACCAGCACAACTCAAAAGCACACTTGTTTTACTGACTACTTTATTCCCAGGTGTACAAGTCTGGGACATGTAAAAACATCCATTTAAATTTTAATACAAAAGATATGGACTGTATTCCTCAGAGAAGCAATTACTCAAATTCCCTTTCTTGAATTATTTATATGGAATATATCAGTAAACACTAAGAGGACATGCAACACACACCCTATGCAACACAAACCCTGCATGCTAAGCAGAATACTTGAGTCTTTATGAAAACATTTCACCAATACTACAGTTTGTGACAGGGAAAAATATTAGCAACAAAAACTGGGAATTGATAAAAAACAATTAGAATGCAAGATGGCAACATCACTGAGTGAAGTTAGGATTGATTTAAGAGCAGTGTAATAAGTGAAGCAAAGTTGTTAAGAATAATAATGTTTAAAAAAAGAGAGATTCCAACAAGATAGTGGAATACAGCCCAAGAGAATCAAGTGATGCACAATACAATTGCTCACCTCAAAAGCAATCAGCCTCTCCTCAGAAGCAATCAGCCAATTCCTCCCAGTTTATACCCTCAGAATGACATTCCATGATACGGAATATCCCTTTAGCCAGATGCCCTGGCTATGCTCCCTCCCTGCTCCTTGTGCAGCTCCTCACTGGCAGAGCATGGGAAACTGGAAAGTCCTTGACTTAGCACTACTTAGCAACAACTAAACACTGTTATCAGCATAATTCTCATAGTAAATCCAAAAAACAGCTCTGTACCAGCTACTAAGTTTAAAACTAACCCTATCCAGGCCACCCTCCATGTACCTTTATTTCATCATATGAATTCATTAAAAGCCACTTCTCATTAAACTTAAATTTCACACGCCGGGCTTGCTATTTCTAGGTTGTTACATTAATTACCTACCAAGTCAGAAGAACTATATTCAAATTTCTCAGTGTTTTCTTCACTAAAATATTGAAATAAATGAAACCTGAGGAGAATCTGGGACAAGCAAATACCACAACATATTTTTGCCAATTCATCAAATGTATATAATGGCTTTTTTCTTTAAATAATACAGCTGAACAAACTAAAAAAAAAAATCAAAAAAACCCACCCACTACTTGACTTTATTTTATGCTTATGAGAGAAGTAGCACATAACTCCAAAATCTCCTCCAAGTGAGAGTAATGGAACTGTTCCCAATGTTAGAAATGTCACAGTTACAATTTCATGAAAACAGATTCAAAAAGTGAAAACTAGAGAAGTTGAGGAGTTACTCATCCTTCTTACTATTTTACATCAATGACTAAACAAGAAAATTTTTCCATAGGGCCACTAAAATTTGAAACCCTTCTTTTATGACTAAATGATCACATTGAATAATATTTTGATTTTATCAGTGATTAATTATAAACATATTAACACTAGAAGAGATTTAAAAAAGAGAGGGGAAAAAAACTGACCCAAACAAAAGCGGAAAATAAACTCTTCAGGTAAAAAAAAATTCTAGGCAGCTGGTAGTATTTTGAAATTGGATTGGATTTTATAGGTATATCTATGTAATCTATAATAAATTCTCTGAACACAGTACATTAGGCTGTCCACTAATAAATCACTCTGATGAGAGGATGAATCAATCTCTCAATTCTTTCCATACCATCCACCACTATTTCTATATATCCACCAAAACTCCTCCAAAATCTAGAGCATCATGGATTAAACATCCTGACGACAGTCTCTGCCTTCGAAATTATGCATCTGCCGTCTTCCCCAAGACAGCCTGCTCCAGAAGTGCCTCCCTCAACACGAGCTCTACACAGACCTCCCCACAACCAGCACCACAAGTATTTGAGCCTGTATCAACAGAGATTAAGGTCTTTGGTTATTACCTGCCACATGTTCTTCCTCTTTTCTTTCATTTCCTTCTCATGGGGCAACCTCTAAATCCTGCCAAACAATTAACTTTTGTTGGCAGTAAACTACAGGGATTTTTTTGTTTAATTGTTGGATTTAATTAATCTCTCCATATTTAGGTGCTCTAGGGGTGATTACATTACAGAAGAGCAAAGCTAAAAAGTGTAATTTACAACTGGGGAAGAATTCTGATGATCCATAATTTCCTGGGGCAGAAATTCCTACTTCATGCTCGGAAATAAGTCTTTGAAGAGATGTTCTTTAGTCTTGTGACAAAAATGTTCCACAGCGTTAGAGGAAAGGATTTGTTAACTACTGTCCTCATTCAAATGCTTTGTGTAATTTTAAAATAAACTGGGAACAGGGCAATGGAACTCTTATAAAAAAATTTGTGAAAACCTGATTTAATCAATAGGAAATCTGTATAGAGAATAAGGATCAGGTTGGCAGGCGGGTTAAAGGATTTCATAGGAGAAGTTCATTCTAGATTGTTTTTAATTATGTGGAATTTTTATTTTTTCCTCCTAGGGAGAGTGCTGTATGGAGAAGTTGATTCAATTATTGCAGTCGTGGGATATTAATAGCTGGCACTGTCACTCTCCACTGGGATAGTGTGGAGCCTTTAGACAACCACAAATGGTTTTGTATTTCTTCATTAGCTTTACTATAAAAGAGTTCAGTGATAGTGAGATACCAAATGGGTTATCAAAGTAAGGTGGCACCTTGCCTACATGAATGCGCATCTGCATCTGAAGTAAACTATGTGGTGGCAGCAGCATCTCAAAGTACAATTTCCTATTCACTCAGAAAATTCCTGACCCATTCAAATTCAGCTCTAAGAAGACAAAGACTTCTAGGTTTGTGAAGGATCAGCATTGCCATTTGTATGTTCCTAGAATTTGCTCTGATGCCATGTCCATACTCACACAAGTGGAGCATGAGTGAGGCAGTTTTACTGAAACAAAGCCAGAAGGAAAAATCCAAGTTGGCTCAACACCACAAGCATCAGAGCAGGCTCTGCACCTCTGCCTGACCCCCTGTGCACATGTCCAAGGGATGCCAAAGTTCAGGCTGTCACAGGTCCACAGTTCTCAATACCAGAAACCATTACTTAAAGGAAGCTTGGCCTCACATCCTTCTGCAATAGAAACACACCTTGAGTCTCTTCTCTCCTCTTAAATCCTCAAGGATCTTCCTGCAGTTCATACACTACCATTGAGTAAACTGAGACAGGGAACTGGCATTTGCAGAATTACACCCTATAGATTTCATCAGAGATGGAAGTACATTTTTTGAGGGTCCTTAGTTTGTCTCTCTGTCCATCCCACCCAGACAGACTTACAAACTTAAAGACTTTAACACATTTCCTATCTTTCAGATAGGAAATCCCTACATCTTCATGGTTAACTGTGCTGATTTTTTCTTTCAGAGGGGTATGGGAAGACAGAGAAATTCATGCCCTCCACCTACTGGCTTCAGTATATTAATTACTTCAGAATCCTTCGTAGCAAAGAAGTAGTAATATTCCCATGGAATTTTCCACACAAAATTGGTATTTGGTTTCATTTTTAATTGAAAAATATATATAATTACAGTTTTGTACAATTAAAGTTTGTGTTCTTTTTCCATGGTGTTCAGTTTTCAATACAAAAGTTTACTTTTGCTAATTCAAGTTTCTCAGTGTTTTTCCCATCTTAAAGGGAAAAAGAACAAAAAAGTTGATCCTGTCTCCTTTTTCCCTTGGAAATCCTTTGTCTGAACTAGTTTATATTATGCTTGCATTTTCAACACATTTTTTCTCTTGAGAGAGGTTCTGCATTTCTGTTATCTTTTTCTAGCATGTCTTTCTCTGGAACACTACCTAATTATTTTCTCTCTTTAGATGTTGCAATTAATTCTCCTTAGATTTAGCTTATGTTTTTACACAGTAGCTCTCGACACTGAAATCATTGCTACTGCATGTATGGTTGTCTATAAATAAGAGTGGGACTGGCAGAAAGAAGCATTTTCTAATACATAAAACTTTCAGAAAAACTTTGGTGAAGTATGAGAACAGATGCAGGAAACATCAAGCTAAGTGAAGGTTAAGATCAATTTTAACTTATGCCACATTATCATACGGTTTGGGAGAAAAGGGTAGCTGGTACCCCACTGCAGATCTGACTTGCACACACATATCCCTTCAGCATTTGGTTTGGGTTTTGCTTGCTTTCCCTATAGACTGCTAAATATATGCTGGGGGACATTGGTGGGACTTAGCCCCTCCCGATGTCTTGAGGGCAACAGCATAGCTTGTCTTCACCAGCCTATGAAGACAAACGCCCGATTTTGCCACATTCCACTTCCTTTTGCCCACAGGACTGATAAACTTGGGAATAACCTGCTCAGATACAGTAATAATCCACACCCAAACAGATCTGAAAAGAAACATGGGACAAACACAAGCGAAGTATCATTTTACTCCAGTAGGCTGCTCACCTTAAAAGTGCAGTTGTTTTTGAACCTGCTTAGTAAGACTTTAGCTTGAAATTTGAAAAATTTCCCCTGACTTTGCAGAATGTTGATGCTTGTGTTTCCTCATCCTTTGCACATCCCCTGGAGAGCCACAAGATTTTGCCCAAGGGAGTTTTAATCCTATTCACAAATTGTAGTCAAGATCCAAATGATTAGTAAATAATCTTCCTATTGGAACACTTCTACAGTGCAGATCAGCCTTTTTTTGCTATTACTAAATTTGCCATAAACTAAAAGTCATCTGTATGTTTAATTCTGAATCATAAATATCATCACTTACACCATTAATCATTTTTGTGCAATTAATTTTTACCATAGTTTCAAAAAGCAAAACACAATGTTTTATACATTTCTTTTCAGCTTCTTTCAAAATAAATAAACAAATACATCTATTGAGGAATGAAACATTTAGTCTATTTTAAATATATTTTTAAGCCTCACATCAAAACTGCTTATATACCAGAGTACGATAGCTAATGAAAAGCCAGAAATCAAAGAGGGTAAGAAAGAGGAAAGTAGAATAAATACACAAACACAAAAAGAAACTTAATGATTCACTGTTGTTTCTGTGCTTAAATCTTTGAAGAATTCCTTTTCAATGACAAAGAAAAAAGTATAATAAAATGGATGGCAATTGGATAACACTGTATTTGTGCTTCTATATGAGGAATAATCACATGATTAAATCTCCTGCACTGCACTCCCACACAGAACAGAAGTATCAGGTAAGAACACTACCATTCCTTGTAATACTAACTAGAGATGTACTACCTCCATGAATTTATATTCTTAACTTGAACAGAGGCAGCACTAATTGTAAACAATTGCAAACCTGTACCTGTTGCACTATTTCACATCTATAGAAGCCTTTCTGCCTTCAACCTGCAATGCCTTCTGTTGGTTTTGTTAACCTCAGCTGAAATGCTGGATGCACTTGATGCATTCCAAGTCAGATGTTCAAGTCCTTCTTAGTTGTTTCCTTTGCTTCAAAATTTATGATCCCAAAACTTAACGTTTAGAACATACCTGTATAACTACCTTCAGCCAATTGAAGTCTATTCCCTGAAACAAAGGTGTCTCAAACAGAAATGTTTAAAATTTGTTTTACACTGACAACTAGAAGAGTTTAAGAATAGAACTTCAACATGATCCTGAATATGGCAGAACTACCTACAGTATTTATGCTCAGCTTTCTATTACTAAAGAGAAACTATGAAGAAAAAAATTATAAGTTATGAATAGGCACAAGCTTGTTAAGTCACATTTCATCTTTCCTTGGTTTTCAACCTTTTTACCCTATATTTGCTTTATATAGCTCAGTTTCTACTTAGCAACTACTGTAATAGTTCTTGCACCTACTTATACAAAGTCATCACTAAATGTCTAGATGCTTTATGAGAAGGATGCATATGAAATATTTATATTACAGACCCTGAACTCTACTGAAATCCTGCAAGATAAGAATATAAAAACTATTTTTTAAAAAGCAGATTTTTTTAGGGGTTAAGAATTATTCTCTTTTCTACCTTTCTGATTCAATCCATGAAAGTTTTCAAACAAAGATTTTCCAAAGTCCCTTGTGTTGTCTACTCTTACCAACAGGCAGAGGATGTACTTATATAACACTCTTCCCAGGAGCCACCCATGTAAAACTCACTTTCATCAACTGGAAAATGTGTGAATTTTAAAAAGTTATCTTCATAGAAATCATAGAGTCACAGAATGCTTTGGGTTGGAAGGGGCCTTAAAGATCATCTAGTTCCAACACCCCTGCCAAGGGCAGGGACACCTTTTACTAGACCAGATTTCAGAGAGCCCCATACAACTTGCCTTTGAACACTTCCAGGGATGGGGTATCTCCAACTTTTCTGGGCAGCCCCCAGACCCTCTCCAGTTCCAGTGCCTCACCACCCTCGCAATAAAGAATATCTGTTTAACTTTACTAAGTGATTTGCTACTTATGAGTCATTCCTTTCACATGCCCTGTATTAGAAGATGCACAACTGAATCCTTCTACATATGAAGTAAGCCTAAAAGAGTTTGCCCTACATCACAGCTATGTAGTGTGTAAGTCATTCAGTTTACTAATGTCATCCCATTTTGGTATAGCTTATGCCATTAAAAAAAGAATGAGAAAAATTATTCTACTTAAATTTTTATTTAAAACCATTCCGTAAGAAGTTCTTCCAAAGGTTGCATTTTAAACGATAAAGTTATACTTCCTCATGAAACAGAAGTTTTATCTTCTGAGAACCTTCACCAAAGATCATCTAAAACCTCATAAACCCTCCATCCTCAAAAAATAAGATTAACTTAAAATAAACTTGCTTATATGTTCCAATGGATATTCACAGAACTGATTTTGCTATACCCTAGTAACTTTTATAATTATAAGAAGTTTTGCTTATATCAAGACAGGCCCTCTGTTTTCTCATTTGAGGCATGCCATGTAACATGGGGTGTTTTACCCAAGAAAAAATTACTATTAGACATAAGAAGAGAAAACAAACAAAAATCACCACCAAGACAGGTGATCCATTCTCAGGTGATATGCATCCATACAAATCTGTGATTCAGAATTTGAGGTACTACTGTTTACACTTAGCTGCCTAGACTGCACAGACAGAAATCCCAGAGTTAAAATGAACTGGGCAAGTGAAATTATGCAGCCTGGGGAATCTATTGCTTTTCTGACCCAAGCTACAGTGTCAGCACTCTGACATCCACTGCCTAAATGCACTTCATTCTTCCGCTCATTCTTTACAACCTGGCTAGACTAATGGAACAGATGAAAAACGTCAAATATTAACAACAACATAATAAGTAGTTATGTGCTTGTATTATAAAAGCAGAAACTGAGGTAAGATTTACTCACTGGAACAGAGGAATGACGTCCAGAGGGACTTTGAAAGGCTTATGAGTAGGGTCCATCCAAACTTCATCAAGTGCAACAAGACCAAGTACAAGGTCCCAAACCTAGGTCAGAGTAGTTCCAAGCACAAATACATGCTGGGCGGAGAATGGACTAAGAGCAGCTGTCAGGAGAAAGCCTTGGGGTTTTCAAGGACAAGCAGCACAACATGACCCAACAATGTGCACCTGCAGCCCAGAAAGCCAACTGTATCCTGGGCTGCATCCAAAGCAGCATGGCCAGAAGGGCAAGGGAGGGGATTCTGTCCGTCTGCTTTGGTGAGACCCCACCTGGAGTGCTGCATCCTGTTCTGAAGCCCCAAACATGGGTATGGATCTACTAGAGTGAGTCCAGAGAAAGGACACAAAGATGATCAGAGGGTTGGAGTCCCTCTCCTATGAAAGCACAGAAAGTTTGGGTTATTGGGTGAAGAAGGCTCCAGGGAAACCATGCAGCAGCGCTCAGGCAACTAAAGGGGTCCTACAAGAAAGACGACTTTTCGTAAGTGCTGGTAGCAATGAGACAAGGGCAACTTTAAAATGACAGAGGGTGGGCTTAGGTTAGATATTAGGAAGAAATTTCTTACAATGTGAGTGGTGAAGCACTGGAACATGTTGCCCAGAGAGGTGATGGATGCCTCATTCCCAGACACATTCAGGGTCAGGCTAGATGGGGTTTTGAGCAACCTGGTCTGGCGGAAGGAATCTTTAACAATGGTTGGGGGGCTGCAGGTTGGGGGTTTGAAACTCCATGGCCTGTAAAGTCCTTTCCAACCCAAACCATTGTACGATTCTGTGACTATATCACAGACTGGACAATGGTACAGATCAGCTTTCTTTTAAGTACAAGGACTAGAAAATGAAAAAAGGAGAAATATTCCAATTTAAAGAAAGGAAGTGAAGAACTGAAATTCCTAAAAATTAATACAGATCTAGTGGTGAATTTTAACAAGTAACTGGATCTCAGCTGGCATTACTTATTGCATTTCAAAGTCGTTAGATACACTGGAGCATTTGTTCTTAAATAATCTGCTTACTATCACACAGGAAGCATGTGTGGAAAAGTCAGGAACTGAACTGAGACTTGTAACTGAATATATTTAAACACAAAAACCATGCTAGTTTATGCAGGTCAATAAAACAGTTGTACTTCTTAACAGCTTTATTTTTGTCTATCATATCAAGTTGGAATTGGTAAGTTTAAATCTAAATGCCTAAAAATGTATTTAATAACTTAGAGCTTAGATTATAAAAAATTATCATGGATATCTCATTAACCAAGCCTCAGAATTTTAATTAAAATTCCCTGTCTCTCATGTACAGCTAGCTTTAGTTAATACATCATTAATTAACACATGAAGTAGTTCAAAGGAAGTAGATACTTTTGATGAAACCTTGTCATTTATAGATTTAACAACATGTACACAACAGTACCACCATTCCAGAAATCTGGGGCTTTTTTTTTAGATTAATTGAGCTTTATACTATGGTTTACTTCAGAGTCCTGGTTTTGCAGTCACCCATGCTAGGGACCTGGTTAGAAAATGTCACAGCTCCCATCCAGTTCCACCAGCCCATCCCTTTTCCTCAGCACAAGACAAGCTCTATCCAAAATGGTGCTGGGGAAGGTGCCCAGGGCTGAGCCTACACACCAAGGACCAGAAACACTCCTAATGTATCCACTTGTTTGTCCCAGTAAAAGCACCCTAAAAACAGGAAGATGGAGATTCTGAACAATGTGCCAAACCCAAATGCAGATGACTTTGTCTTGAATCTCAACTGCTGAAATCTCAACTGCTGTGTTGTCCTTCCCTGGGAGGGAAGAATAGATATGCACCTGAAGAAGAGTAAACAGAAATTATGAAAAAACTGATGCTTCTTAGAATATAACACTGCAAAATGCCAAATCCTCCACTTTTGGAAGCAAAGGAGTACATTTAGTGCATTTAGTACAGTGCATTTTGCCTTTTTCAGATTTTGGCCTTCTTAGATACACAAAAGAAAAGATTATTCAAGAGATTATTATAGATGCCTAATGTTTGTTAGCAGTTTCCAGTTCTCAAGGTTCCCAGGCACAAACTGCATCACTAGATTTAGCTTGCATTTCTTAAATTGGCACAACTAAAATAAGGAAGCTATTTCCTTTGGCATCTTAGAAGAATTAAAAACATTGATGTAGTATACCTAAATAATTCACTGTAAAATACATGGTTGTAAATACATGTACACCATATGTTTAAGTGTCCTATTTTCATCTTTATTCAAGGTAAGTTTATTGAACATAACTAATAACCTGTCATTGTTAGTATTTTAGAAATCTACCTATGATACAGGTGAATTTATGAACATAAATATTTCCATATAGATGCATCAGAATATTCTGATAAAAACAAGTAACATTTCATGTTCTTTTGCATGTTTCATCCCTACTTTAATTATTCACAAGTTAGCACAAATAGTGGACAAGACAAATATTTCCACTGATTATTTGTGAACCAGAAAAATAATTCTACAGTATTTCTATTTTGTTTTCTATGCAGTATTCCTTTGCTTTATGGCCTTAAAATCTATATATATGAAATAAAATGTTCCAGTAAATGGTATTAACAAAAAATGTATATTCTTTTTCTGCCAAAAATTCAAGGGGAGAAAAATCAAACATGTCTTCTTGACAGTCATAATTTCAGATAATGCCATATTTATTAATGTTTAAATTTTGGTTGTACTAAGTATTCTGGAATAGTCAGAGCAGTTACCGTACTAGCATTTTCAAAATACTCCAGAAGCCCCAAAATACTTTACTGAAAATAGCAGACTTGCTTGCTTGGCAGAGTTGGCAGAGTTATGCATACTTTTCAGATCTACCAAATGTTGCAAAAACACGTCTTCTCTTTTATGGGACATCACGATTGCTCCATTCGTGGTAAATTTGCCCTGAGACACAGAGTTTTCCAAAGAAAATTGCATTACAATGGCCCACATCATGCCATCTGTTTTAAAAACTCTCCAGTGATTTCCACAGAGGACAGTCTTAAAAAATAAATGGAACAACACGTCCCAAAGTACTTTTTTTACCTAGCTTAAATACTTTCCACGAAAAACATTCTGAAAAATTTAGAAAGCTGTAACATTACCACTAAATTACACCCTTAATATTCATCTATTCCCAAACAGGTGAGAAGGGCTCATGAATTGACTGTAACATACGGGAAAGAGCTCCATGGCTGCAGAACAGGTAATGACCACCACGATGCAGGGGTTGCATGGGGAATCACAGCTTTTCCAGGAGACGAGTCCTGCTGGCTCTCTTCCCTTCCACTCACACCCCCATCAGCAACACCCTGCGCTGCTGTGGCAGCAGCAGAACAGCCAACAGCAGCATTCATGTCACAAAAAGTTAAGCAGCCATGGAGCCACAGTCCTGCGGTGACCAGAAGGCCATGTGCAAAAAGTTTGCGATCTGACAGTCTAGTATTACCCTCCCATTTGACCATGCCATCTTAGACCTTACAAAAGTTACACTGCAAACAGTGCCAAAGACACAGCCACACAAAGGCCTGTGGACTGGGGGGAAGGAGTGGGACAATTCTTTCAGCGTGTTTCAACACTGTGAACAAATTTCATCATGCCGAATACCTTAAATGCACTTCACCTGCTCTATACAACATCAAGAAAGGAAAAAAATTGTCATGTCTTGTTATTGTCTACTCTTTTTAAAGACTATTTCTCTGACACAGAGTGCAACTATAAATTTTAATGCTGCAAGAACACCATGACCTTCCTTCTTTGGTTACTTTTGAAAAGGAGATCTCTGTAAAACACCAAACTATGAATAAAATTCAGATTTCTGATTACATAAACAAATACTTTATATAAAAAAGCCTAGTACCTTTATTTACACAGCACCAGAGCTGTTACTTTGGAACAGATTCACAGAGGAACAGGCCCAGAAATTCCCTGCTGAAGTCATCTGAAACCCCTTTCAAAAGAACAATAACCTTCTGCATCAGTACAGCTTCATATTATCTCACATCTGATTTACAAATAGAACAGAAGGTCCTATGAACTTCATTAAATGTCTATTACCTAAAAATTCCAAGCTTTTCATAGCACAATCAATGTTCTTATATTATCAGTATTTGTTAGTCAAATTTTATAGATATACATAGTAATTCTAAAATACCAAAGATGTATACTGAATCTAACTCCCACCCTCCTCACTGCACACACTGAATGTCACTGGCTTTGCAGTAGCACTTCACATGCATGATCTGGGCTTCGGATTGGTCTGGTTTGAGTTTGTTTGAATATGAATGATGTAAGGCAGCATTTCTTTTTCATATTTCTAATGGCTTTAGTCATGCAGATGATATGCCTGTCAAAATAGGTCCAAACTGGAATACTAGCAATAGAAAAAAAAAAAGAACATGCAAAGCATAATAAAAATTTTCTAACAACTTGATACAAAATCACAGTAATTGCAACATCAACATGAAGACATCTTTCTTTCCCTTGCCAAAGAATTTTTTAAGCCCAGGACACCTTCCAGACATGAGAGCCTCCAATTTATCCCTGATCCCAGTGTGCTCCTTTCTTCACATCTCTCTAACTGGATGTTGCTCACTCACCAAGAGAGTTTGTTTGCTCCTCTTGGGCTCTGGAATTCACTAGGGGCACAGTTCATGCCCTCAAAGGTTCCTTGCTCTACCCACTGCAAAGCCACGGCACATTGCCTCATGCACAGACTGTGAGCAGTCCGGGCTCCTTCCACCCTTTCAAAGGAATGTGAACACCCTGAATCTTCCAGCTCCCATTCTCGCATTCTTGTGATTCAAGAGGACCTATCAGCAGATGCAGCTCTCTGCCTGAGCAAGATGTGATCATTAGGTTTCCACTCAGGTCAACAGGTTTCTGAAAAACCCAATGGCATTTCCAGAGTATCTCTCAAACATACAACCATTTATCATTGTGTTTTAACCTATCAATAAAATGGTAGTCAACATCTCCCTCACACATACACACACAAAAAGCACAGGGGGGAAATGACAGATTATATGTGATTGTTCCTACCAGCTTTTACCTCTGCTTTGTTCTGGCAATCTGTTATCTTCTCTCACCACCATTCACAGCAGCAGTACCTTGGCTGTCTAAAGAAGCAATCCTCAGAGTGCAATGTATACAAACAATACAGTCCATTCTTTCATTTGAAAAGTAAATATTCATTCAACTCCACGCATCTATGCCTAGGAGCTGCTCACTTTTACACACTGCTGAATTTTAGCCACAGCACTCAGTATACAGGAAAGCAGAATGACTCTTCATGTATCACTAACTGCTGTAATCATCCCAAGTAGAAAAGTAAATATTTTGATATGGAAATACAGCCAATCCACACTGAAAGAAAATATATTTCAAGTGTGACTGTGCATAAGACAATCTGGGCAGTAACTGCCCACTGGTAAAAGGATACCAGCAAACTCACTATCCCCTACATGAGGTCTGTACTAACCAAAGCAGATGTAGAAACTGAAAAAAACCACAATTAAGTCAAACACATGAAAGTATCCTCAAGTTCTACTGGAATTCCATTTCAAAAGAGTGGGGTGGGGGGAAAGCTCTCACCTACTCTGACAGGCAACAATTACCTAGGAAAACATACTATAATGCTTTCTCTTTTCCCCCTTCATTTCCTGGGCATGCCAGTTTGCCCCAATCTTGGGACACACATAAATAAACCAAATAAAGCCAAATTAAAAAAAAAATAAAGCCAAATAAACCAACCTTATCAAAGCCAAACAAATACAAAAATAAAACAAACAAACAAACAACCACACACATACAAAAACAAAACCAAAAACCACTAAACCCCCTGCAAAGTAGCTGACTTGTAGAGTAGAAATTCAGTTTCTCTCTGCTGCATTTGCCTCCACCATAGTCACTACTAGCAGTGCCTTTATCACCATTGGAGGTGAGCCCAAGCAGATCTCACTTTCACAGGTCCCCCTAATTCCCCAAGTGCATTATCAACATCCAGTGGAAAAGAAAAGCAGGAACAGCTCAAGGACATGGAAATGGAGAAGGCAGCAGCAGAAAACCAGGGCTGCAGGGGCAGTCAGAGGATATAAGATGGCGTAGTAGACAGACATAGTTAAAACTTTCTTCAGCTGCTCATTTGGTGGTCTGTTTGAGGAAATGTAACAAGTATTTCTTACAAAATATTATAAAAAAAGAATGGACAAGAAGGGAAAGAACTCTTGAGATGAGCTCATCTGATGCACGTTTCACTGACTCTCTTCCTATAGTGCAGGAAAAGGCTTACATGCAGAGATTAACATTTTTATTTTACAGACCTAGTTCTATGTATGACTAAATATGTATTTTCATGTAAGAAATATATATTGCTACTAAAGAATTCTCTAGATTAAACTGGTATATTTTCATACTTCTAAGACTCTTACCACCATAGCATCTATACAACAGAAAAAAATCTAACATATAATGCACAGCTAACTAGCAATGTAGAGCAGTATACACAAACAACAGTGGTCTGGGACAGAGGGCTGTATCTGAGAGACTGATGACTGAAATTTTAATTCTCTAAGAATTAATGTATATATTTTACATATTTCTAGAGAACAGAATTGTAAACGGTTTCAATATAACAAGGTCAAGACAAACAGAAAAACAATTTAATAGTTCAAGCTCCAGAGGTAAGAATTCATCATGGTCTAATCTAACTCCCTCAAAATATGAGCAGGCTAGAAGCTATCTGCATATGCTTTCCATGCACTTGCTACAACGGTAATGACACAGCTTGGAGAAAATACACAGAAAATAAACTCACAATACCAGAGGTCACACCTTAATAATAAGAATTATGATGCATTGATTTTAAATTATACATCATTTTTTCACCAAAACTTTAAAGTTTAGGAAACACTGTTCATATCTCAATATATTCAGAATAAGTAAAGTTTAAAAAGAGTAGGAACAGGAGTCTGACATCATCAGCTTTCCTCGTTTACTACTGCCTTGCTTTATCATATTTACCCTCTTAAGTAGAGATTCACAGATTAACACAGATATTTGATAGCATTCAGTATTTATTAATTTTACTAGTCCAAAAACTTTTCAATCATTTTTACTAAAGACCTATCCTCCTGAGCTAAAACTGTTTAGGTTTCTTTGCAATGTAATTCTTTTACTGTATACCTAACAAGGGGCACAGGTCTATCTCATTAGTTCAGATAATGAAATAGCAGACAATATTTCTCTTAGATTCATATAATATGTCACAGAACTGTAACTTTTACTAAAAGGATTTAAAAATGATGTCATTCCAAGCTACATACTTTATTAGCATCATTATTAAAAAAGCATTATAAATAATGATGAGTAGTTCATACAGAATAATTTATGGGAAATGTATTGTTTTCAATTAAGTGTGGTCATCAAATTCTCAGAAGTGCAATCCTTGGAAACAGCATTCCAGTGTGAATAGTCACACCTAAAAACTAATATGTAATGTTGTTTACACCTTTTCAATATTTGAAATACAAGACCTTAAAAAATTATGGCAGTAACAGCTTTGCTTAAATATCTTCACAGATGAGCACAGAAGGCAGACAGACACAGTATTAGATTTTATTCTAAACTAAAATTATCTGAGTATTTAGTCTTGTCTTCTTGTAACATTACTGTTTTAATGACTTAGTCTTGTACTATAAATCTTAGGTTATGTTTTCAATTCCATAGGGACATTCTGTGGCTTCTGGTAAGAGTGTGCAAAACTCAGGCTCAGTGAACCCCAATCTGCATGAGGCATCTAACAACATGTATTCTGAGGCTGTAAATGACTAGGCACAATGGTCCATGTTCCAACTCCATGTTCCCACTGCTATATGAAAAGAGGACAACCACGGTGGTGTTGATTTTTCTTTAAATAAAAACAGAAATATTGCAATATAATGCCAAATATTTAGTAGTGATGCATACACACGCAGCCCCAGTAACAGAGCTGGCCTCTGTTGGGCATATGGTTGAAATAAAAACATTTGTCATGTACTAGACTTCATGCAGATCTAATGTGACCCCAGCCAGGGTTAGTCCCTTGGGTAGGAACTGTTTCTCTAACTACCACTTCCAAGTGCAATTCATGTAAGTAACTAAACTGTCAGATGGATTCTGACAGCTAAAAATTTAATCATGTTCACAACTGCAATGAATATTTTCTGGCATATTCAGCATGTAAATATAAATAGTCGATATAAATTTATACACAAGGTATGCAGACTTACATAAACACACCCATGTTCTAAATTAACCAAGTCCAAGTACTTATGGACTAGGCAGCACAATATTCTTTATTAGGTTAAGATTAGAAGATTGAAAAACACAGAAAGCAAAAAAAGTAAACATTTAAAAATATTTTAAAAATATTTTTAGTTTTAATAATTCTTTAAACGAATAAATTTATGCAAGAGGTGTGACATATGATATTGTTGCATAGGGTATCTTTTAAAAAATTTTAAGTTCACTATGTATTATTTACAAAAAAACCCAGCCCTCTTCTGATGGATTAATAAGTCATTATTTTAGTTGTTATTATAGCCATACCAATGAAATATTTAACACATGCACTAGAATGTTTTTAAGATTTTGAGAGTTGAAACTGAATTTAGGTACAATATAGGTACTAAATCCTCTAATAGTCTGATTGTCCTTTTTCTTCCTTGCTAATGTTATCCTCTACTTCCCACTGCAATAGATTTATATAGCTCAGCATTGATAAATCTAAAGTAATGTACATTAAAAAAAATCGTAGCAATACATTTAAAGTGATGACCAGTGAGCTCATCACTGATGAGTTACCACTCAGAAACATAATAAAAAATTGGAATTACAATCAGGAAAGATCAGCTCAGTGTTTGACAGCATTCAAAAGTAAAAGTATTCAGAAAAAAATTCAGAATAAAACAATTTATTTCATGGTATACTTGCATTCTGAACAACATTCAGAGCTTTTTTGCATTTGCAAATTGATTACAGTAGAAGTGGAAAAAGAGGACAAAAAAGATGAAACATAAAAAATAAGAGTACACACTGATTTCTTCCATCTTCAAAATGAAACAGGCCTATCTCAGATATCTGTAAAATAAGAAATGTGTACAGAGTGTTGGAACCTGAAGGAACACTCTGGACATCCTCAGCCTATTCTTCTATTCTTTTTTTGATAATCACTGTTAGGAGACAGCATACTAGTCCAGACTGACTTTGATCCACTAAAGTTATCCCTATGCTTTTAAGAAGGATGAAGAATGATCCCATTCACCTGCCCTACTAATAGTGCCTTGATAAGGATACAAATAAGCCACAGTGAATTTTCAGTACAATGGCACAATTTGATTCCCCTAGAAAAAAAACAACAAAAAGCCAAACAAATAGCCACCAAAAACAAACACAAACAGACAAATTGATAAATAGTAATTATTTTCCTCTGGAAAAAAAAGAAGTAAATGCTACAATGTTCACCACACTAGGTAGTGTGGGTGCTCAGTTGCCACATATGCAACACATACTTCCCACAAACAGAGAGAAGCATACAAAAAGCTTATTTTACTGGCAATATATAGTTTTCAAAAATATCTAGATAATAACCAATGAAAACATCCCTTTTAGTTGTAATTGTGTTTGCTGTCATTTACAGAATCCAACTCCAACTATATTGAGGAATGTAATCTGCATTATCAACTCTTCGAAAGAATCCATCTCCAATACACAAGATTCTCCTACATGATAAACTTCATAACCATATGTAAGGTCTTCATCATGCTATTTAGAACCATTTTAAGGTATTTAATAACAACATGAGGCTTTTAAAGTATCAAGTCAGAAAGGTTATGCTGTCATGAACTTTCCTTCCCTCCTCTTCTTCCATATTAATAGGCTATCTTAAAACAAGAAATATTCAGTGGAGTATTTGTTAAAACTGAAGAATCAATGACAACATTGTTTAAGAAAAGGTAAGACTCAGTATTATCTTCTCTTCTTCAAACACCCACAGGTTGAAAATGATTACCACAGCTGTTCTGCTTTCAGGTGCTTGATTTTTTAACAGTTTAAAATCTCTGCGAACTTTGTGCTTTGCACAAGGAACTTTCCTTTAAACATCCATTTCATGCACATCCCTAAAACATTTAAATTGCTGTAATAGACACTGGTTTAAAGTGTTTGAGACATTCAGGTTATATAAAGAAAGTAGACATACAGGTTCAATGCACCTCTGTACACTGTCTGCAAGTTCCTCAAACATAGAATTGGATGAAAATAAATTTTGATATTAACATGCAAAAATGATCTACACATGTGATTCATATTCTTTTGCTATTATGGAGCACAGTTATCAACATACGTACTGATACAAAGGCTTAGAAACAAGAGCCCATATTGGGATACATGCATCAAGTTTCCTGAAGAGGAACTGCATTTCATTCCTTCATGGGTTAATAATTTGCTCTCAGCTTAAAAGAGATGGCACCTGCTCTGTCAAATACATATTTGCATTTCCAAAGAAAGAGAGCAGCAAACAAGACAAGGGGAGGAGTAATGAAACTTTTCCCGAATAAATTAAAGAACTCTACATGGGGAAAGGGTGAAGAATTTGAATCTGAATGAAAACTGCAGAAAAAAACCCCTGCAGAACATGACAAGAAATATCTACAAGAACTGGAAAACCTTTCCTGCTTATGATGCTCTCCAGTGAAAACCAGCCAAGAATGTAAATAATGTACGACAAACTGGAGCTTGTCCGAACAGCAAATCCAAGGAGTTGTAACTTGTCAGAATACATAGATTTTGATCTGATTTTAGTACAAATAAACAAAGCAAGAACGTCTCAGTTCTACAGCTGCTTTCATTAAAAGTCTACGTTCCACAGTAGTTTATTTTAGATTTTGAAAATAATGCTTTTATTTAATTTAAGATGGTAGATGAATTATGGATGAATTACAGAAGCTTTCAAGGTTGATGAAAACATTACTCCAACACCCCCATAGGAGCTGTTATCCTTTAAGTTAGGGTCCTGTGCTAATCATGCGGAACTCACTGTCTCAATATATCATCGTATTAGGATACTGAAAGGGTCATCTCTTCCTTGAGATGGACAGCATTCTGAGTCACTAATGAAAGATCCAAAAAGCTTCATGGAGCGACTAAAGTTATCAGGCATGTGCCCTGAACTAAGGTCAGAGGGAATATGGCCTAAACTCTGAAGAAGAGTTCTTAAAAGTACAAGATCTTTTCTATGGCCCATATATTCTTATTAGTTTCCTTTACAGCTACCTGCTTGTTAAACTGCACTGAAATATGACTGAATATGTTCCTGTTAGCTGGAGAACTGTATTTGAAAGATTCTACAAATTCTTCTGTCATTGACAGATGACCTACCCTGACTTCATTAGCTCATCAGACTTAAACAAGAACACACAAAAATTCTTAAAGAGACTTAACAACTTCTTGTTCACAAAATAGGCATCTTCATCAAGACTCTTTTACTCAACACCAACAGAGATATATAAAAATCACCACTGTAGTATACTGTGCAATACAGGCTAGGAAAATATATTGAACACTCATATGAACTGGTTTTTTAGTTTCTAGGTGAATATTTATAGGAAACAGTCTGAGACAGAACATAAAGCTTTTCTACAAGGAACTATTTTGAATTTACAAAAGCAAAACATTTCATAACTGAACACGGTATTTTACAATGTGAAGAAAACAAAATAACCACTTGGCATTTTAAATTGAAAGAGGAAGTAAAAGATCATTCTTATCACAGTACTATACTATTTTTAACAACATCTAATATTCAAAGCTGTACATTTTCCCAGGATTCCTCCAGCCATTCGGCTTTTATGAAATAAGTTGTGTCAACAGCACTAAACCTAACAAAGGACAGTGCAAATTTCTATATCTCTATTATATGAGATCACACAGTTTAGAAGGTTTAAATTCCTTGACATAGAAGATGTCAGGCTGTTCAACCACAAACATCTTCACTGGTGCTTTTAAAGTAAAAACACACAAAATGACCCACTCTACTTCCTGAGCAGAAGTGGCTGCAGTACTACACAATTCTGAATTCACAACAGCATACGAAGATAAACCTTATCACAGATGCAGTAGTTTTTCAATGTGTATGACATGTAGAACAAAGTAAACCTAAATGCCCAAGGCTGCAGAGTTTCAAAGTAAATCCAGAATTTTTAGAAAAGCCTGTAATTTTATTTTTCATTAAAAGGCATTGCCGGAATATTTTTAATCAGTAACAAATTCAGACAGACTTCTTGGTAAGAAACACAACACAGTCATGTTTTTGGGACATGTAAAGAGAAACAAATGCTCCAGACTACTTGTTTATTTAGATATGTTTAAAAATAGGTCCTTTGATATTTAACTTTTGGTACATTGCCCATTCTAATGAACTACTGTTTTATGGCTATTTTACTTTGTGTTTATATTCAGTAACGCATGCAGAAGACTTGATACTTTCTCAGGAGTTCAATTCTTCCTTACCTTCCTAGCTGAGAAAATATCCAAGGGTATAATTTATCTCACACAACGACAGATATCTTAAAATTAGATTTTAAACTGTGAACAAGTCACACCAGCCAGGCACCCTTTATAATGAATTGAGACCTGGATACATCCAGAATTTGCTTCAACTGACCTATAAAGGATGCTCTTCTTAAAATTAATATTTCCCACAGCAGGTGCTTTTGACTTCCATTAGTAATAATAGCTGAAACAGAAGTCAACCAGATGGTATTTAGATATTGAACAGAAGACAGAATAGTCCCATTAATGTATACCTTTAACATTTTTAAAACTTGATTTCTAGATGATGGCCAAGTTATCAAAATCTAAAGAAATAGACAAAGTAAAGATATTGAGTAAAATATTCTGGGGGTGTACAAAAGCAGGATTCTGGTCACAGAAAAGAGATTAACTGAAGTTTTACATATCTAAACCTAAAGCTTTTCACAGAATTCTTTTAAATTTTAGAAAAAGCTTTTCATTGAAGACTAGAAATAATAATTAAAAAAAAAGAATTGGAAAAGAAAAAAAAAGGTAAGTATTACATTTCCTTTTGCTTACTTAATTCCTGCTTGTAATCACATATCTTTCAGTTTTCATCTACTTCAGTATCAATTTTTTAGCTATAAACATTATCTCCTTTTTTCTTTATTCTCTTTTTTCCTTCTTCTCTTCTTAAAATCTATTTCTGGCATAATATTTCCTCCTATTCACATCAGTAATTCATAAATTCATGCAGGAAACAGGAGAAAATCCACAATTAAAAAGGCAAAACCAGCAGCAGACCCTTGAGTCTGGGATGGAGCGGTACATATTCTTACATCTAGGCCATAATCTCCATTGACTAGATTTAGAAAAAAAAAATTACTTCTCCTTTCAGAAGACAAGACAGCAAAATTTGCTGATTTCACACCACCTGAGATTTTTCTCTTAGGCTGATACAGCTGCCTTACTATTTGCCATTCCTCTGTTTCACTTAAATTTAGCTTATCGGCTCTTTACAAATACGTCACTTAATGGAAAAGCCACATATAGTTCAAGAGCATTCAGGATTGTTTTCAGGTAATTTCCAAACTCAAACCAGTGTAAAAATCAGAAGCATCTAAAAATTTAGACCAAAGAGAATAAATTTGACTCATTGCTTTTACTTTACACAATATGCTTTGAAAGACAAAGGAGAAAAGAAAGACAGTTCTATTAACTGTTTTCCCCATTCCCTGACTAAACCAACAATACGTGGGGATGCTTCATAATATCCACAGGGCAACCCAAAAGGCAAGCAAAGCACCATGTCACAGCAGAAGGCTCACAGATTTGGATGCACCAACATAAGCTTTGGTGAAAATTTTCATCACATCTCTGTTGAGATTGTTACTACTGCAAGGACTAGAGAGTGAGCTTCTTATTTCAACTACTGAGCACTAGACATCTCATTGAATTAAAAAAAAAAAACAACAACATGACAATTTCAAATCAAGTAATGAAAATGTGTCTGGAAACCAACATAAAGATAATTAAATAATTCATGGTATTTGTATTACCTAGATACTTCTGCCATCATGAAAAAAGTTATTCCTAAAATCCTTAACAAAGAAGAAAAGTATCTAGAGGCAATTTCAGTCATGATTTACTATAGTGAACAACAAATATCTAAAAATAAAAAAGCTAATCACTCTCTAGAATTAGAAGTCTAATAAGTAACACTGAACTGACAAACATGTCTACAACTCTGCTTGTCCTTGTTTTATTTACTTTTTTAAAAAATCATTTAATGCAAAACAATAGTGTCAGAGTTGTACACTTACATTCCAAACTGGTATTAAGGGGTAGGACAAGAAATAATTAAACAGCCTCCACATACGTAGGTTTGTTAAGCTTTTAAACTTGTGGCAAACTAACTAGATCCCTTCAGGGCTAAACTGCTACAAACATTATTCAGAAAAGACTTTTACTTTCTTCAGAAACAATTAAAAAAGAAAATGTGTTCTACACTGCATAAAGCTGTTTTACAGGGTGTTTGGGGACAGTTACTCATCTCAATTCCAACTAAATAAATAAATATTTACTTCTCAACTCCCTGCATCAGATCATTTCTATCCATAGCAAGAGCATTGTTAGTGTACTGAAAACTAGGTCAGGTTGATAAAATCAAGATATCAGTTTCAAAGCCAAAATTTTTAACTTTTTTCACTCTTTTAGGCAAGGTATTAAAAATAACTACAAGCATCAAAGTCTTCTCAGTGAGACCCAGCATGTCACTTTTTCAGCTTTCCAGTATTGTACAGTTGCTGGTTTAGCTATAAAAGTAGTCCACAAAGAGAAAATTATTAATAAAGTACTGTTATGAAAAGCTAAAATTATAGTCAAGTAATTGCCTTAAGTCTTCTATTACTGTTACTAATTATTTTTAAAGTGCTACCGGAAACAACAAACCAACTGAAGAAACTCACAATGGAAGGTCAAGAGATCCTTTACCTGGAGTTCTTGTCACAAAATGATTGTTTTAACTTTTTATACCAGCTTCTACTGATTCAACTGGTTGTGAAATGCAGTTAATTCCTTCAGAATAACACTTGGAACCTAATCTACACGAGCATAAAAAAATTAGGAATTACATCCAGAGCAAGGTGTAGTCCACATTCTTTGACAGTAATGCAAAGCTCAGCTGGGAATTCCTGATGGAGGCTGCAAACTTTAGTTGATAGCAACAAGCTGTAGAGAGTTTTCAGGAGGCCAGCATCCTCTTCTTCCACAGCACTGAATGGGAATGATGTCTCCCAGATTTGACTGAGAGAACTTCATCATAACTTTAAAGTAAATATAAATATCTTTCACAAGTACCTTCTCCTTTCCACAGACAGAAGTCTGGCTGAATTCTCTTGATACAGCACACCAAACCACAAAACAAGACCAATTGTTTCTGTAACCCACTTCATTCTAATTGTCAACACTCTTTCATAATTGCCAATACAGATGAAAATGTTTCCTCATCCACTTTTCATCAAGGCCTTAAAAAGACTTGTTAAAACTGTATGCAGAAGGCTTAACTTACCAGTGATCTAATAAAGGTCATAACAATTCAAAGAGAATGAAACATTATCTATTATCTGTATTCTAGAAGTGTCTGGACAATGCTCTTAGTCACACAGTTTAGTATCAGGTGGTCCTGTGAGGAGCAGGGAGTTGGACTCAATCATCTTTATGGATCACTAAAAACTTGAGATATTCTATAATTCCATGCCATATGCTATTTGTTTTTATTACATTACGTATAAAGTCTGGCTTCAGGCTATTATCTTTCATTCTATATGTGCCAGTCACAAGAACTCAGTGCTGCTGACATGCACACAAAAAACAAAAGCAGCCCAGTCCATCTATCCAGCCAGCTGACTGAAGTGTTCCAGCATTAACCTATTACTACCTTTACTCCCAAATGTGCTATTTACACTCTGCTTTATCAAAATGCTGCTCTAACAGGTTTCCTACAACTCTCTTATCATTCTCTTCATGCCTGTTCCAGTGATTTCATTCCATAGGCAAGAGGTACCTAGACCCATCCTGAATGACAGTTCCAGAGCAGAAACAGTGCAGAATCTCCTTGTAAGTAAAAACCTATTATCTAGTGCTCTTTAAAACAATTAATTTTATTACTTTCATACTGCATGAACTCTTAAAAAATATCTGTTCATTCATGCATTGCTACTGAATGCTGTTCAAGACACCTATAGGTGTTAAGAAAAAATTACTTCAGCTAGTACATAACAATTCATATACACTTCTTCCTTAAAAAAGGAAAGGTTTTTTTTTCCCTGAACCTGCATATGAACAGCAACTTCTGATGTTTGCATGCCCCTAAATTAGATAAACACAATTGGACCCAAATATTTCAAATCCACAACATAAAACATATCCCTCCACAAACATTTTAGACTGTTGAATAATTTGTTCCAGGCCTTCCCTGCCATGATAAACAACAAAGTCCTTGTACCTTGACAAACGAACGAGTGACAAGAGAAGCCCCTGGAGGAAAGCACTGCTTTGTGATGCCCCATGTTTCTTGATGCTTCTTTTCTTTCTGTACCAGATAGACATTTCAGGCTCTGAGCAATACTGGATTACCACTTTGGGGAGAAACAAGGGACTTATTTCCTGTCATGTTTTCCATAAAGCATAGCACAAGTCCAGTCATTTGGGAATGCATATTAGGTTCTTGGTATGGATTTTTTTTCTGGATACATAATGACTTTCTAAATATGTGCATCATACCATTCAAGTGCAAAGAAAAACTATTACCTTGCTACATTAGGTCATTTAACCTAAATGGGAGTGGGAAATGCCAAGTAGCTTTTATAAAAACTTAAAAGACTACATCTCCAGCTACAATTACTGGTTTTGCCCATGCTGTTGCATTACCTTTTTTATGACAGGGTTTTGTTAGTTTTCCATTTTTTTCCTAAACTTACATCAACCAGATGTAAGTTTAGGAAAAAAACTGCTTTTGAAAATTAATAAAGTTCTACCAAAATTTATAGAAAAATAGTCAAACAATGAAGAACTGAAGACCCTACAATCTGTTTAGCTATGGAAAAATAATACCTATGATACAGTAATCTGATGATAAAACCTTTAATCCGGCTCCAAAACAGGACACCCACAATGAAAAATGTAATGACATTCACTTCTGACAAATAAAATTGTTCTTTAAAAAGAATCAGAACAACACAGGGCCACAAAACAAACAAAAACCCCAAAACAAAACAAACGCGAAACACAAGAATGAGCTTGTAACATCAACACGTAAACTTTAAGAGGACCAGCTTTTAAAGCCCAAGTTTGCAGCTGCATCTTTTGTCTCCTGCCCTCGCTGTGTTCGCATCTACACTGGATGCCTCAGCACTTCACCGTTTTGAACCCGGCTATCAGGAGCAGCATCAGGACACTGACTGAGGTTGAGCAAAGTGATACAGGTCAACGAGGCAAATTGGCAGTAACTAGAAATCAAAGCGAAGCGTCGTGAAAAAATCAACACAGCACGGCTAGCGACAACTTTCAGCTTAGCCCCTCCACTACGCCCAGACACACAGCCGTGCATCACGGCCCCCCCAGTTCCGCGGCTCCCACCACTCCGGCCGCCCAGCGACTCGCGAACTTACTGCAGTGCGATGCGGGAGGAGGGAACGCTCGGCCCTGGGATGCGAGAGAGCCTGGCGCCCTGGGCAGCCGCGGGACCGGCCATCCAGCCGGGCCGCCGCCAGCGACGGCGGCGACACCGCCGCCAGCCCCCCCGCCCCGCGCCGCCGCCGGCGCCCG